>UXSR01005473.1:0-63334 GCA_900604375.1 Mesocestoides corti
CTAGATGTCTTGCTTTTCTTTGGAACGTAATCATATATAATCCATTTATACACTTAATCGTGGCTTTAAACTGGACCACTCACTTGATAAGTAATTGTAACGTTTTGGTGATTAGGTTCCTGTTTTTCTGCACATGTTTGTAATAGCAATGACGTCAGTTTTCCTTGACGAGATCGCTTGTCATGGGATGAGTGATTTGAAATTTTCTTCATTTGCATGGTTAAGCATGCAGTTGAAAAGATGGTCACACCTTGAACCGAACGCTTAGAAAATGGCCTTAGTTGCTGGAAGTGAAGGCAACTTCCACAATACTTCTCTGCTTGACCTAAATTGCTTTCGCAAAAGGTAGAAAATATGGCGGATGTTCTTTAGTTAGGATAATTGTTTAAATCGCGGGTATTTTTGCAGGGTGTCGTCGACAAAATTCATACATGTAAATCTGATTTAGTCATTGAGCTAAAATAATTAACATCTGCCTGATGAATATTGTTTAGATCATATATTTGATTGATAATAAGATATATATTCACAAACTGGGCTTGAATATCCCAATTTATCGGTTGCAGCAGCATTTGAATTTAAATATGCCGCATGTAGTTTTAAATAAAATTGCAGTGTATATTTACAGAATTAGGCATATGTGAGGTGGTGGGAATATTTAGGATACAGCAGATAGTCTCACATTACCAAAGAAAAAAAATATTTTTTTAAGTAGCGACACTCGCACTCGACTGAACAGAACACCGCAAGCAGTGAACAGAAAATCAAATTATGCCTAGGTGTTGATTTGTTGCCGATTTTACAGGTAGACAGCATATGTATGAACACATAAGCTCTTGTTTGAAGGTGTCAGGTGAAATATGGGAAGGTACGTATTTATTTATCGAACCCGAAAAAATCCATCAGGTTCTCTTCTGCGAGTCCAGTTACTTGGGTTGCACCACCAACATTTTAGTGATTTTCGAAAATTTAGGTTTCTATTTGACTGCCAACCTTCAATATGATCCCTTTGAACGCATGAAAAGTTGGATTGGCTAGGTACATCATTATGAAACGCGTATTCACTCAACAGCTTAACCATACTCTCGGAGAGAATTGACGCCCACTAGATTTAAGGTGCTTTATCGTGATATAAACGACGGATGTAAACGAAAATATATGTGATTTTTTCGAAAAAAATTGTTTAATTCTTTTTCGAAAACGGCAGTTTCATTAAGAATGCACTTTTTCCTACTTTCTTAATGCTTGTATTGCTAATTTTTTACATTCACTGTTGTCAACTTCATTATATTGCGAAATAATCATTATTGGGTGATTGTGACGAAACATTTTAGAGTAATATTGTTAAACCTTCTTTTGAGAACGCTATGGTTCACCTTACTAAATAACTAAGAACAAAATTTTTTAGCCCATTATAAATTTTAGCACTTAAATACCATTTCAGTTTTCTTCGTAATTTTTTGACAACACATTATTATTTTTTTGGAAACTGAAAAATGGTAGCATGTCTATGTGCTTAAATCAACATTGGTGTAATTTTTACCAGTTGTTTAAGTATGTAGAATTTTGTTGAGTTAACACGAAGGTTGTTTAATCATGCAACCAAATATCGTTGCGTTGTGCACTTTTTATTTCATTCTGTCGTGTTCTCTCATATGTGATGGTTATCGTCAATGTATAGGGCTAAACTAGATTTTCTTGAGTTAAATGTTGTCATATCCGTATAAAAGCTTGTTTGTTCGTGATCATTGACTGCATGGATTTCCTTTGGATTTTTTTGTTTTTTTTTTATGAGTCTGAAATGCAGAGTTTTTATTAACGCTTTTTTCTATGTTGTAGTATGCCTTTTTAAGAACCATTTGTGATCTAATAATGTTCATTTTTTAAATACTTATAGACGGAATCTTGGAAAATCTGACGCGGACGAAATGATTAAAAGCTCTGGAAAGAATAAGGTGAACCAAAATTTGAGCATGTAATGTTTGTAGGTTGACGAAAAGAGGTTAAAAATGCCTATTACGGAGTACGTTGATACAGAGGAACGCTTCTGTTACGGAAATACTTCTAAAGATACCCAAGAGGCCAAGTCGGCAGGTAACTTCTATTTACGAAATGCTCTATAATTTCCTGTCCAAGATGTGAAGTGATATTGTTATTGCTCTCATCTACCACTATTTTTATAATGCACGTTGTGTACCGTCAGGTATTGCTAATAACCCTTTTGTCCTTTCTCCTTGTGATTTCCGTCGCTAGTGGTACTCTGATATTTAGTTGTATATTTTAAGATGAGTGATTTCAATCCAATTTATGGTCATGTTATATTTTGCATATACTTTATTCTCTGTAAAGGACAGCCCTGCATTTACCGAGAATCTGATCCATAGTCTTTGTCTTCACTTGCTGTTTTGCCTAAGTCAGTTGATAAAGTCACTTTTTAAAGGTGTTTTATTCCTGAAAATATTCTTTTTTGTTAATAGCTTCTATGACATACTATTCCTAGATTTATTTTTAAGTCCATTTCACATTGTTTCCTAGATGGTTCAAAAGTTAAATTTCGTCATTTACAGCTAGTTATTCTTTAGAAGCATGCTTCTCAATGGGCTAATGTGGATTGTATCACTTTAAAGTAGGGTAATATATTTGCCTAACTGATGGAGTTTTCAAAAATTAAATTATAGGGAAGAACAAAAAAATTGGGTCATTGCCGTCCCTTTTTCGAAAAATAGGTTAAGTTATATTTATACCCTATCCGACTTCAATAAAATCAACTAGATTGGTGTGAGGGCAGAGTATACCACTATTATTGTGAATTTGCCGTTGATACTTAGTTACCTACTTTGTGGCAGCTTGCTTTTTTTATCATAAATTTGATGAAGTCCCACTGGCGTACATGTATAGGAAACGAACCCAAAAATATCCCATCAAGTCCTGGCATAATGGGCAAGACAAGCCAGATGATTGATGCAATAGGATCAGGAATCTGGTGTGGTGTGACAAGCGTCGTGTCTCTTGGTGTGGATGCTATCTGCAGTGGTGTTTCGGCAGGAGAATCCGTGGTTTCAGGCGTAGCCAGTTATCTCCCCTTTCCCAGACGTTCTACTCCTGACGTGAAACCCCAGCAACGTGCTTCGGGGGTGTCAGAAAAAACCCCTTCAGAGGCGTCGAAACCGGCCGCCCCTGCTAAACCGGGGCTTCTACCTAAGGCGCTATTTCGAACTTCCACCAAAGATAAGGCCGACTAACGCTCTTCGTGAAAGTTGTGAACTTTTTGCGCTTTTATCTCGTCGATGTTTCTACATGCCTGTGAGAATTTTGGTGAAACTTTAAGTGTTTTTTGTCTTACATTAGATTAACTTGACGTCTTTTTTGAGCATCGAAAGCGTTTTGCTTTTGTACTGTAGAGCTTGCTAGAACGATGTAATCATGACCATTCTTATTTGTATAACGTATTTTTTTTGCACGACGGGATAATGCATCATTCAGACTGCTCTTATTTTTACTGCAACAATATAGTGGGCGCCTCAAAACTACTTCAGGTCGAATCGCTACAAATTTGGAACGAGTGCGACATAAAGTACGAGGGCAAATTATAGTTTCTCTCATTAAAACACTCCATTCCCGGGTGGCTGTGATTATTGGTCAGTTTTGCTAAGCGACAAGCTTCGTTGCAGCCGCCCGTATCATGGCCTAAATCGTCAGATCTAAGGGACCACTTATTCCTATTGTCTTAAGGTTCCTGAATCTCGGTTCTAGTACCTGTATTCCGTCCAACTGCAACATAATCGGTTCGAGCGTGACCATTTGTACACATTATTGACCCATTCAAAGCCACGGACAACCGCCAAACAGAAGGTCGTGAAACCTAGAACTTCCTGTCCACTAAAGTGTCGCGCAGTAGTGTATCGTGCCATTTCGTGCCTCATTTCAGTTCTCACTAGTCAGTCGGGAAGTATAATGCGCTAAAGTGTCTTAAGTTTTTTGCTTTAGTTCCTTACTTAAAAACCCCATTTATAGTCATGAAACTGTTGCGGCGGGCCCCAACATATTGACTCAAACCAAACCAGGGCCACTGAGTTTAATCTGATCCGATTACGCTACCCTGCTAGCGGAGGACGTGGACACATTCATGTGCGTCACAGCTCAACCTGGTTCGTGTCCTTGTTGTGTGTGGCGTTTGTGCGTCTGTAAGCGTAGCCTAGAAGTGTGAAATTGCGTGAGTCAAAAATGCGCTAACATCAAGACCTGGGTGAAAGTTGTCACATGTGGTGATAATCCCCAACGCTCGTTCGCTAAATCGAGGTGTGACTTGATGTCTCCCTACCCTGCTACCGGAGAGGACGTAAACACATCCATTTACTTCGGAGCTCAACCTGGTTCGTGTCCTTGTCCTGTGTGGCGTTTGTGTGTGTGTGTGTGTGTGAAATAGCATGAGTCAAAAATGCGCTAACATCGAGACTTAGGCGAAAGTTAGCACGTGTGGTGATAGTCCCGAATGCTCGTTCGCGAAATTGCGGTGTGAGTTGATGTCTCGCTCGGCTGACGACATGCTTTCAAGAAAAGCTGTGTGTTGGAGATTGGAGCGACCGGATTAACGAGTGTGAATCGGCACGTTTCACAACAATAACAACTCAACCAATGCTTGTCTTTCGAGCCATTGTGGTGACAACGTGATGATGATTTGTGTATTTACATGACGGAGGTAGAATTGTGAGCGTAATTCCACAAGCATTCAGTCAGCATATTCAGTTAACTCTGGTCGTTGTTAACATGAGCGTGCGTAAATTTTGACGACCTGACGTATCCCCGACATGTCAGGCCAGACTATTCTTACGGGGAAGCGGGTCCAAAGTACCATGTGGTTTAAATTTTGCTTTCAAATTAATTAGTTTACATATCAAGAAGTTACTAAAACTAGCACAATGCCGTTTTCACCATTTTCTAGTAGCATTTGCGTCGACTCGGTTGGACTGATCTTGGTGATATTCCTCAGCCTACGCATTTCGTCAAAGTGCTTTTCATTCCTAGGGATAACTGTGGGTCGGATCAAAGTAGCACGATGTATGCTTTCGAATAAGTAATCTGGAGTTCGAGTAAAGCAGATGCATGCTCCAAAAATTTCAGGTATTACAAAAACGCAATTCCCATATAACGGATGAGTGCAAATGTAAGCATCAGCCTCGATTTGATGTGAATTAATTTCAGAACTGCATATTACTGCTTTTAAATAAAGAAGACAAATATGAGTGACAAAACTAGTTTCAGGGAGGTAATCGTACTTACATATTTCAGCAACGTTTTAACAGGGCTCCCTGAAGCTCTAGAAACAAGTAATATACAACTGTCTAAATGCAATTTCATCAAACCGCGAAATTAATGGCATTTAAATGCCGTTGTGTAATTATTTCATTCATTTTTACTTGTTCTTATTGCAAACAAATGATCGGAAGATTTTCTGAAATACTAACCACGTTATGTTTGTTGAGGCCTTACCTAGTTTTAGCAACAAAGACTGTACGCAATTACCCAAATTCCACGTCACAAAAACGCACACACGAGGTCATTTGGGTGTTTTTGCTGTGCAGGCGTGCCACGTTTGCCCTCGAAATTGCCCATTTGCATTGATTGCGAGGCGCGCGTTTGCGTGGGGACGCGACGCCCACTCTGACGAGGGTTCGCAGTGCGAACGGCGCGGCGAAGCCTGCCACCGACACCCAAGAATGACGCCCCGGCCGCGGAAAGTGAAGGCGAATCGGCCACATGAATGCGGTATACCGCGCTCACAAACCCAGACAAATACTGAGGAGAGTATTCCCGAAGTAGATCCTTTTAAAAACCTGTCCCAGGCAGCGTTTTGGTTTCTTAGCATTATGGCACTCATTGGAGGTTGAAAAGGCAGTAAACCCGTAAGGCGTCACTTAATAAATACGTAATTTGGCAGGAAGAGGGATGCGTACTTGCCTCTTCCTGGCTGTTTATAATCACCTGTAATAAAATAAGGTTGTAGTGGCGCTTTCGTATTTTCTGACCTATATCGGCATTTTCGAAGATATCTCCGCAACGGACCGATTAACACCTGGGAAGCGTGTGCATGTCTTACGTTAAATTTCATTGATGCCACAGTCGGCTAGTTTTCTGCGGACAATTGTTGGGTTTTTACGAAGGTGCTATTCCCAAGTATTTTCATTATGAATCGCATATTTTATAATGCATTACCGTTATCTAACAGCGACCACGTTGACATATGCAGTTCAAGTAACTTATCGCTCGTAGTGAAATATCCGACAGTCTTACAAATTGATATCGGTATGACAAACTAGGGTCGTTGTAATACAAAAAGGTCAAGTCACCTCACATGGATTTTGAACGACCTGTGATAGCAAAGCAAGGGTAAAGACGCCAATTTTAGTGGAATTTGCAGACTACGCGTTACAGATTACTTGTACACCCATTGAAACGAACGCTCAACTCACGAACCGCAATTAAATGTTCGATTTAAAACTAAGGACTACGGTCTGGCAAAGTGGTGATGACGTCCGGTAAAGACGTGGAAAAAGAGGATAATAATGCAGTACTTTTTTGCTTTATTTCAGGTAGTTAAGCACGAGATTGTCTTACGTATAAGTGCGCGCATGGTAGAGTGGAGGTGGGACAAGAGATAAAACAATGGATGCAGAAGTCAATGTAAATATATACAAACGGCGCACAAGATCAGCTGACATTGAGCCGACGTGATTTTACTCATCACCGACTAGCCGAGGGTCAATTGGGACTGGAGTTGGGGGGGACGGAGAGAGGTCCGTTGACGCACTGCCAGCAGGTTCCCCCATGACGTCGGTAGCAGTTGCTCTCCCTAAGCCGTCACCCTCTCCCTCTTCCCCCTCACCGTCAGAACGGGAGTCTGGCTCAATTGTTACTCCGGACGCTGCTACTGTAGGGGTGGGACAAAAGGTTGGCTCGCTTTCGCCCGATTGGCTGGGAGCGGAGTGTACACGATTGGGACGGTGAATCCAAAGTAGATTATCGTTAGGGGGAGAGGGCAAAGCTGATGAGGACGGAGGCCTTCCCAAGTGCTATAAATTGGAAGTCAGTGATATCAATTCTTCAATTCAATTGAATGAATTAAAGACCATAGGTGTTGGATAAAGCAAATGTGCAGCATTTCTAGTCAGCTCAACATGTTTTCCTAGTTGCAACTGAGCACACAAACCACTTCTTCAAGGCAGAAAAATCAAATTAAAACTCTCGCCAAGCTTAATAGAAGATGCATATTCAAGGATCCAACGGGCAAATGGGTATTCTGACGCGCAGAAAATCAACTTTCAGAGTGAAAAGAACCGGCATGTCTACCTGGGTATCATGCTCGCCATCAATGTTAAATGGCTCCCTCGGTTCTTCAAAACCATCAACTCCTCCGTTTTCTCCCGCTACGGACGAATCTCGTGAACCAAAGGACTCCCTGCCACGCAGGAAAGTCATCCGTCGTTGAAGATTAGCGTCCATTTCCTCGAGGATCGAGCCCAGTCCGGGAGGAGGGGCTGAGAGTGGCTGCTGTGGGGGAGATGGGACTGAGGACAGGTTTGGAGTCCGTTCGTCATCAGACGCCTCGACATCTTCTCCGACGATGTCCGAAGGGGGTCGCAAGGAAGCCAGGCTAAGACCAGCTTCCTCCGCTGCGGCACCATCGGGATGCTGGTAGTCAGGGCCGCTGCCTACCGCGTTACTTGAGCGGCCGTCGTCAACAAATGGCAAGGGAGGAATGGTTTCGTGGGGATTCGGATGGTAGTAACAAACGACCGGTGCGCTTAAGTGATGAGAAATGGCAGGATTTAAAAAAAACGCCCAAATAAAGCAGGGGATTTAAGCGAAAAGGGTTTGAAAGCAACAGTCTAATAGGCAATCACATATTTCGGGGTGAAGTGCATGATTAGCTCCATTTTTACAAAAAATTAAATTAGAGATTAAATTCACTTGTGTGCATTAATGAGTAGACGCCTCGTTGAATGCCGACTCACAATCGCGTCGTAAAAGCACGGTTTTGCTAGCTTTCAACATTGGCAAACAAATGGCTTTTAAAGGTTTACGGAGTCTTACGCTGGTGGATTTTATGAATCAGAGCGGCGATAATCGCGTGTTTAATGAAACTAGTGCTTACTCTGTGAGTGACTCCAAATCTACATTTAACAATTCTGCCGGTGATTCAGAGTCACGTTCTAGGTGCTCTTCCTCATCCTCTGCCAAACCTCTTCCTTCACCATCTTCGTTTTCGCCTTCATCCAAAAAATTATCAATCGACCTGGCAGCAGTGCTGCTCATTTGAGGATTGCTTGGCATGGGCTCGTGCACAGCAGCCCTGACTGGCATCACTCTTCTGCCAGGTATCGGTGGTGCCCCGGTGGACTCAGGGAGGTGTCGCGACGGCATCGCTGGGGCTCGTCGACTCGCGCCGATGACCACGGGGGGCGGAGTTGGGCGGGTGTGTCGTGTCGCGTGTCCCTGAAGCAGAGGCGTGACAATCTGGACAACTTGGGTCTGAACACCGTCGCCAACACCTACAGTGGGGATGCCAGTGCGGGGGCGATGGGAGCAGGGCGCGATACGTGGCTGAATTGGCGTGGTTGTTGTTGTTGCTGCTGCAGCACTGCCACCTGCCGGCGGTTCAGCATAGGAGAGGAAGCGCACGACGCACATGCCAGTGTCGCAACGCTCGTTGTGCATTCGACTCTCCTCATAGAGCGTCCACGTGTTGTCTATGGGGTCGAAAACTTCAACTGTGTTGAGTAGACGGTTTCCGTTGTAGCTAGGGGGAACAATTAGAAAAGGCCGTGACTAGCTACGCAAGATCAAGTCTGCGACCTTACTTCTATGCTTAAGCTAAGACCCAATTTAAAGACTATGAGCGAATAACTCATAAGGCTATACAACAGGATGCCCTTACAATTAGTAAACATTACTTCCCGAGAGACCAGCATCCTAGTCTTAGCGATAAACATCACAAACAAAACCAAGAACCGCGCTTTATGAAAGCTAAATTAGCTGACTCGACTATTTACTGGGTGATACAAATTAATCAGGTCGTGAGTTGCAGGAGTAGCAGAACCCTTAATGTTCCTTGTAAAAAGCCAGCAACACTAATCCGGCAACAAATCCCAAGCGCCTGTATTGGTGCATGCGATAGCCAATGAGGGGGTCGGGAAATGAGTGCGAGGATGTGACAAATCAGACATGCTGACAATAATGAAACCCAGCATGAGGGTCGGGTAAAAAAGACATACCCAGCGGCCACATAAACGCGTCCAGCGAGTTGACAGGCCCCGACGTAGCATCGAGGGACATTCATGCTGGCAACTAGAGTCCACTGTGCCAGCCGAGTGTTGTAGGCCTCCACGGTGTCAAGGTGAAGTGGACCTCGTCCCTCGGCGCCGCCGTAGCCCCCACACACGTACAGTGTGTCCACGATGACCGCGCAGCCGGCGCCGGAGCGACGCATGTACATCGGCTTGCATTGCATCCACGTGCCTCGACGCAGGTCAAAGCTAAAATGCGCGGTAAAGAGGGGCTTCAGTGAAATCAGGAGTGCGGCAGGAAAGGCTACCGTTCTCTTTTACTGACTGCAAATTTGTGATTCAAAAACTCGGTGCTTGCGGTCAAATGCACTTGTCATTCACCAGTTATCGCAGTTGGAAAAAGCATGTCAGCACGACCACCCAAGTGCCCTCATAAATATGTTAAGGAACAACTACCAGGGGGTGAACACAGTGAGAGGTTATAGGGGTTTGGAGGTGATACGTGATTGCGCCACTCTTATGCGTGCCCAATTATGAAGGGAAGGCTATGGCAGCTGGACTTTAAACTGATTCATAGGCAAAATAAATGATAGTGTGGTATTTCAGGCACAGCATTAGAGATGGTTTCCAGCCCGATTGGATTCGGAAGAGGCCGTAGTTAACCTTTGTGCGAGACAGTGTGGGACGTCAAAAACGCCCTAGCACGGCACGTAGTGACGGAGATGCATCAAATTAGCAACAAGATGCGTCACATGGAGAGTCGATTGGTCGCGCATCCGCACGGGAGTGGATGACACCATCATGGAGTCCAAGAGGTCCGCTGTTCTTGTCGAGTTATAAAAAGACAAACAAACTCCCACTTACGCCTCCATGCTGTCGAGAAGCTGGAAGCCGTCGTACCCGCCGAGGCAGTAGAGAGTGTCGTCCGCAACCACGAGACCAGCACCTTCACGAGCAGTATTCATCTCCTCGAGAACCCGCCACTCATCGATTTTCGGATGGTACACCTCGAGCGACCGGAGACGCGTCTGGCCATCAAAACCACCGCACACGTAAATCAAACCTGAGTAAGAAATTCAATTACCTATTTGGACTGTAATAAGTAAACGCCGTCCCTGGTGGGCTTGATACCAAATCACTATTGCATTGCACCAGGGTGACTAAAGATGACCAATGAGGTCCAAATTTATTCAATTTAGTGAATTCCTAAGATAAGCCTTCAAGGCACTTCTCCCCAGAGCGACCAACAGTGACGTCTCAACGGTTGGTGGCCAAGAGTGCAGGGCATCAAAGCAGATCGACTTGTGGGCATTTGACCACCCACCTCCGCGATCGACTGAAGTGGAATCTACCCTATGCACATAAATGGCAAACGCTGTAGCCGCATAACTGCACTCAGTCCCGAGAATGCAGGAGTGCCCACGACAGTTACCTTTGTGGGTGCACGCAGCAGAAAGTCCCCGTTTGTAGTGCATCGGCGCGAGCCACCGCCAACCGTCCTCGCGCTGAGCGACATCCAGCAGACCGACCGTGTTTAGGCGATCATTGCCATCGAAACCGCCAATCACGTAGACACAGGTGCCCAGCGAACAAGCCGCCACATAGCGGTAACTTATTGGCAGATTCTGCAAAAACAAAATTACGACTAGGACGACCAAGAGTGATCACGTTTAGATTGATGAACGTGAAAAATCGTTTCTAGAGGCAATGTGAAGAGAGGCACTAGAATCGAGCTGTGTAGTGCAGCATGTTTTTTACATCGACAGGGTAAAGACAGACTCAGAGTACTGCATCGCAGAGTGACTGAGCATTTCAAGCTTATGTTCTTTATGTTAAAAACCTGATCGTTAAAAAGCCATCGTAAAATGGGCCTCGCAGGTATCATGTTTCCGAGACAAACAAGTATGTCATGTTATGGATGTTAAACAAATCTCTCAGGCAGTGTTGGGCAGCAAAACCTTAAAACTTCGCCTCAATGGGGCATTTGGTGCCATAAAAATAAAACTGTTTATATGAAATTGATGCTTTCATCGAATTTGAATTTTATGCCATTTCGATTCAGAGTTTATCCACCTTAACTAGGCAAACAGTTTGGCGACTTAGTCCAGCCGCTGTCAAATTTAGCAAGTGTTATGTACAGGAGTCACCTTCAATAGGCTGTTTTTAAGTGTTATCAAGACACTACAAAATCTAGTCACTTTCAGCAAATAACACTAGACCTAGGTATGGCAGATTATTCTTGCTAAATTAGTACATTTGACTTCAGCTGCAATGACTTCGATTTACACCAGGAGCACTTCTAACGTACTTGCTTAGTTAACTCGACAGTGCACTTACATGCTCGATACGCAAAGGTCAAAATTTGCTCAACTAAATACTAAATACGAATAATCCGAAGAAGTGGCAACGCACAACCGATCAATACGAAACAAACAGTGAACAATTCATACATTTTCGGACGTTTCATAAATTAAGGCAAAATCGTAACGAAAAACTAATATTTGAGGTTTACAACAGTGGAGAATTGGTCACTGCTTGTGCAACAGCTTGAGGCACTAAGACTCCGAAACAGATAAAGAGAAAAACACAAAAAATCAACCAAATATTGAAACATATGGTCATTCGATTGCCGATTCTGTACCAACAGCTGGTTCACCCAAGTCAGACAAATTGCCTCAGTTCATTCAAGCACGAGCAAGACGCAGGAAAGCCAAGAGCAGTCAGTCACAAATCATTACTAATTTGGTCACACCAAAGCTCTCAACCCACATACAATTCCCCAGGGCCAAAAATGTCCCAACGAGTTTACACAGGAGATAAGCCCATGTAAACACCTCAAGAGGTTTATACTTTGGAGGGCTATTAAGTAAGGCACACAACTTCTAGGGATTCGCTCAGCAAAATGAAAGCAGCTGCTTTCTATAACATGGCATTCCAAGCTTTGGGATGTTATCCCTGTTCGCCTTCTTTATTAAGAGGATGCATATCGCTGCTGCATTATCGATGTACGTCCACTGCCAGTTCTGTCTGGAGCCTGTCACACGGAAACAAGCCAAAGCAAATCAGACACACGGAGAGAAGCGCAAAAGTGGCACGCAAGGCAGTGACATTTCGACGCGGCAGCAGTTGAGTTAACGGGCTTTCCGTTGAGTGTGAGTTGTGTGTAACAAACACCAACAGAGCTATCTGGAGTAAAAAAAGTTGGATTGCAGACTGTTAGAAGGAAGAAATGCAGTCGCAGCCACAAGAGGGGATTGGTGGGTGGTGAATAGGGGGTTGGTGCTTAGGATCATGGGGCTGACACAAAGCACTCGAACTGATCACACACTATTACACTGCAGAAGATGCTTAACGATTGCCCATGAGTGTATAATCAATTGGTTGGGGTGAGTTCCAAAAGATAGCAAATAGGCAAAAAGCGGAATAGGATGCATTTACTTGTTGGCTTGTTAGGAATTGGGACGTGTAGAGGCGCGTGCATATGCACCAAAGAGACAACTTGAGCAACGGAGGTGTGGAAAACAAACAAAATTCCGATAGGCCATGCTGTTGAATTCAAAAATTGCTAGCCTATATTCACATATGTACAGCCACAACACTTGCTTTAAATACACCCTCCATTTTAAAAATTGTCCTAAAGTGGTCGACCTGAAGATGATTAGTAAAAAATGGTAGTTGAAGGGTTTTGATTTGGTGATTCGAAACTGAGCCAAGATTGCATGAGTAAATCGCTAGTAGAACAGCATCAGTAATAACACGGCCTACAGGAAGTTCACTCCATTCGTGGGTTCGAGGATTGAACATTTCGACAGAATCGGAGGGACTTTGATAGGAACCGAAGCCACCAATAACTACGAGATACTCATCGCCGCCGTTGCGTTGGTGAAACCGACGTTCGCGCATCTGAGAGCGAAGATCTGGTCGAAGATGGAAACGTTTCGCTTCGTCTACCAGATCACGACACTCCAGGGACTGTCGGATTAGACGCTTAAAATAACAAACAAACACATTACTACTGAATAACATAAAGTAGATATTTAGTTATGACCCATGAGCATTCTCACCTCGTTGTCGACAATGTCAGTCAGAAAGCGCACTGACATGATCGCCAGACGGACGTAGCTAAGCAGATTTGGAAGGTGCATAACACGGTTCGCTTCATCATAGTAAACCCAACGAATCAGTGCATTGTAAGCGGTCTCTTCACTGTCTATCTAAAAAGAAAACCCGCAGATTTGCATACGTAAGTGGATATTCACGAGGCTTCAAAAAATTCAAGTACTCTAGCTAGCGCCACTTTGCACGCGGTCCATAGGCTAGGAAATGTTTGAGCGGATAAAATCTTTATCCAAAGGAAACACTATGCGAGCCTAAGCGTAACGTCACTCATTGAAAAGAACATGGGGTTTTGATTGACGGAGAAGCAGGTATACCAGAGCTCGTAACACAGACACAAAAAAAAAAAGAATTAAATTAGCATCAAACTTTATTGGTCTCCCAAAGCCAAAGGAACGCAAACATAAGTAGGATCTCGTAGGGACGTAGTTCCATACAAACCCTACTATATAATTAAATTTTGCATTTAAGAACTTCTAGCAACAAAATATATACAGTGTTTGACATTGACGTTAAATAATCACTACCGGAAATTAGCTGCCTAAAATGAAAGATTTCATGGGATGACTACGCGTTCGAGAAATGGATGCATGTAAGCAGCAAAACAAGCGCTTTTAAAAACAACGCACCAGAGCAAAATCCCATAACGTTAGATTTCGGAGTTACGTAAGCATGGATTGGAAAACCAAATCACATCATCAAAAAACTTGAAATTACGGCTTGCTTGTTAGAGAAATATACGCGGAACAAAATAACTTAGAGCCAACACAATCATGGTTGAATGAAACAACTAAGCCATGTGGCCAATTTTATGATGCATAGTTCAAAACGACAAAAATTGACTAACGGCGCCATGATTAAATGGAGTATTCATGTAAGAAAATTGTTGGCCTGTTTCCATAAGGTAAACAAAAAGGTACTTCGTTTAGTGCTTCACAAATTGGAAACAGTGATCAGAAACTTGTGAAAGATATCACAGAATATGTAAGAAAGCCTGGGAAGAATTTGGCTTTTCCCAAATGCACAAACACTAATGGCTTTTACAAAAAAAGGCCAAAGAAAGGTCAAGTAAATGGGACACAAACATATACTCACATGGAGATCTTCCCGGCTGAGAAGTTCAACAAGCTCTTCAGCAGTCATGTAAAGGAACTCTTCATAGTCAACAACTGTTTTGAAGTTGTGAGCAGCGTAATTCTTGGCAAACACCTCGAGGTCGGCACAACTGTGAAGTTCTGCGAAACGGCGGATTCCGAGGACGTTGGAAGCCTCCACTTGCCCGAAGAGAAACGCTGAACAAACGGTTTTTACGCCTTCCATTTGCACAAGGCTAGCAGCGGGTAACAATTCCTGCACATTTTCCATGCTAACTCGTACTTGTCCCGTGTAGACAAAGTCGAGAAGAGCCTCCATTACATCTGCAGAAACCGACTTTAGCTCGATTTCCAGTTGCGCAGACTCAGCCATCTTAATATCAAAATATTTTGATTGCGAAATCTAATTGTAGCTTGCCAGACAACTACACAGGGGAAAAGATTCAAACATTTAATTAACAGAAGACGATAAACCCGATTCAGCAACTTATTATCGGTAGTATTTAAATTAATCGTATATAACCGCTCCGCTAATTCAAACATGGATATGTGACATTATTAGGTAAACTGGCAACTTACCCCGTTTGAAAACATTGCATCAAAATAGTCACTTGAGGCAGCCAAAACAACACGGTGTGCAGGGAATTCACGACCGCCAACTTTTACGACAACATCGCACAATTGACCCCTCTTTCGAAACAAGTTCATTTTGGCAAAAGCGGCAAGCGAATGGCGCTCTGCATCAGGATCTAAGAAAAGCAATTGTAGGGTTTTTTTGAAAACAACCAAATGGCCAAACGTATTATGTCCTGCACAAAACAAATGTCCATAGTATAAACGTTAAAAAATTGGACACCCGTGTCCCCCTGAGAATAGCCAACAAAACCACATAAGAAACTTGCTTGCACTTTACAAATTTTGATAGAGTATATCACAAGTTCTGGAAAAGCACCCTATTACACTAAGGGCTATTATATCACGACTTACGCAAATGCTAAGACTTATACAAAGGGTTTTTTTGGGGTGACAACATAGGAATATCGAAACTCGACATACGTTCACGTGCTGGTTGATCGTAAGTTTCACTGTCAACCATTTTAGACGGCAAAACGAAATATTAAATTTGTATCCAGCTATGAAGAATCGACCTTCACATAATCGAACACCTCGAGCAATGCGCCATTGATCAAGTAAATAAAACAAAACTCTTGTCTCATTACATTGCCGATGATGGAATCTTTCAATTGAATAAGACATATGTATCACTTGGATGCAAACATTTATTACTTAGTTAAATACAGCTACAAGTATGTCACAGGAAAGTGTTTTCGCTGAGATTTTCATTTAGAGTGCAGGCTCTTGACAGAATTGATTAGCTTGGCATTTAGATGACAGTTGCCAAATTTTATTTTATTACCTTCTTTATTAAAGAAAAACGTGGCCACATGTACTGTTTTTTAGACAGCGACTAATGTATTAGATAGTTACAGTCCTATAAGTTTAAATTTAGTAACAGTGACAATTTTGTTTCTGCTTATGTTGTTACCTCGGGCGATTTTATTGATCTATCTGAATAATTACAAATTCAGCAGACAATTTCCTTTACGCGCACACTTGTCCGATTATTAAACACATTGTGGCTATTTTGTACCCGTGTAGATCTTAATATCAGCACTGCTATCCACAATTGCCCTTACAAGTAGTAACACCAATGATGCATTTAACAAGGAAGTAATTTAGTTTTATGAAAAAAGCTGCGTAAACACCAAAGACAGCGCTTAACTATATCACACTGACCAAATTCTCCTACATAACAAAACTAGTTTGACTCTATTGAACAATATTTCTCTTACTGTTCTAGGAAGGATGCTTTATCTCTATAAAATATATTGCAGAAATAGGTTTGCATCACCTTTGCGGTCTTTTAACAAAAATTATGTTTACTGTCGTCTCTCTATTTAGCTATCGATGAGTTTCTTGCATGAGCATTTTGCCTTTCAGGAACTTTCTTGAGATTACACATTACCAAGATTACGATTGCCCAATATCGTGGTTTAAATTCTGGCAATTGCATCTGACATCATGCAAGTAGATAATGTTTGCAAACTCTCACGATTTAAGTTTAATTACCAACCAATGCAACCGAATGTCTAAAACTGTATGTATTCAACATCTTACTTTGCGATTTCTAGGCTTAAATAAGCTATTGATGTTTTAGTATATCCTATAAACGTAAACAAAATAGCATACGGAAACATTTGTTATGGCTCTAGCAAGTCTGATCAGCGCTAACTAAATGCAACATTCAATTTTGTTGTTGTGATACCATTGGCACAGAAGCTTTCATGTTGAAGAAATGGATTAATAATTAAAACTATAAGAAAAATGAAAGGTTTTACCCGAATTTTTAGTGCATATTTAAAAAATGAAAATCGGAACAATAATTTCACGAAACTTTAAATCCCGTTTTCGGATATGTACGCCTTGAGCCAAAAAAACAGAAGGATGACTTGTAATTTTTGACAGTGCGTCCGCATTATCTTAAACAATAAGGGTTGCAACAGTAGACATATACAAGGAATGTATGGATAACATAGGATACTCCCGCTGTCAAATATGAGTTGAGAATCAGAAATAACATAGTGGTTAATCCAATAGAAGCATGATTGGTACTGTAGTCAATGCTGCAACATCATTAAGGCTTTTGGTACTGTGATACAGTGCTCCACCTTTCTTTTTAGAACTCTGTACCACATAAGTGAACAAGTTTTGCTAGGTCAGGTTTCGAATTCGTTCTTCGAATGAGATTGTTGCAGAAGGCAGAGGTTCATCGAGGTGGGCTGCATAAACATCTTCCATCATTTGACTCTGATCGGTATAGCTGACCGGTTTCTTAATTGCAATCTCCTCGTTGAGTTGATAGAGAGCAAGTCTGTGGAAGTACCTACCATGTCCCTCAGGTTTTTTGGATGTGGGCAGTTGCCTGTCACACCTAATAAAAGTTACATCGATGTGCAAATACAACATTACAAAGCATAGCTACTGAGGTGCTATGTGACATATTTTACTTGTACCATCTCCTGCATTCAGGCTGCTGTTCATAACCCGTCTGCATTTTATGTTTATTCCGTGAAGGTTTTCAAATTATCTTTATTGCAATCTAAACTTCAATGTCTTTAAAATGTACAAAATGCAATCATTCAAAGGTCTAGGAATACATAATTCACATTTATGATCACTATAATCCTTTTGACCATTAATAGCCTGCTTTGTAGGTGTATATGAGAAAATTTTGGTATAGCCTATTAGAATTCTAGCTAAAGATTTTCATACAAGAAAACAATTTATTCATGAACGTTTGACCTCCAATTTGTGAATTCGTTTTTGAGATCTAAAAATGTCATAAATACAATTGCGTGTCTTATCGGTGCTCAATGATATTTCGATTTTAGTTTGTTTATTTCAGATGTTTGTTTCTTTGGAAAATGTCTGAGAATGAGTTTCACTTGGATCGAATGGGTGAAACGGAAAAATATTTTGGGAATGAGAGTAAATCTAAGCCCTACTAAACTCTGAACATTTTGTTATTTATATGCAATCTTAATCATTTTTAAAATCTAAAATTTGTGATAATTTTGGTATGCAATCTCAGCTCTTTAAATTTTATCATTCGAACTTACCACTGATTTTCAACGCCGTGAAGTAGTCTCTCTGGTTCACTTAAAATTGTCCTAATTTGATCTTTAATTTCCCCTCCAAGAGACTAAACACCGTAATTAAACAATAGTCAAAAGTGTAGAAGGAGGTCTAAATAATAATTGATGGTATCTACACTTACAGAATGGTCGCCGAAAAGGTTGGTTGAACGTTCGTCAATCATATCAAACATTGGTTTTCTAGAGGCTTCGGGATCGATTTCTTCTACTTTGACATCTTTAATCATTTCTTGAATCTCGGGTAAGGCAACAGTCTCGGAATCGACAAGCACATCGAATGGCCCCATAGAGTGTTGAAAAGTAGTCAAGTCGATCATGTTCCATAAACTTGGTTGACCGAATGTCCCAACGAAGGAACCCTGCCATGTCCACAACCTGACGCAGCAATCCACCGATGCTGTGATTAACGTTCGTGTTGAACTAACAACCTCTAGGCTAACAACAGAGCTGACATGGGTCCTCCACTTATACAGTTCTACAATCGAAAAATGCAATTTAAGACCTCCCATTTATAAAGCAAGTTCTGGTCACCTGGCACGTTTCTCCGCGCATTATTACCAAACACTACGTAATGAAGCATTAGTGAATCCATCAAATCATTAAGTAAAAAGTTTGGTGACGATCTGTAAATCCACAATAAATATCGAGTCAGAGTTGTGTTAAAATTGCACAGTTAAATTGCTTCTGGCAGATCGTAAAATATTTAAATTAGCATACCAACCGACTACCCTAGAATACCAATCAAAAATTTACATTATCTCTAAAAACCTCTGAGTCATTTTATAAAATATAGTTCCCAGAAGTAAGTGTCAAAAGAGAAGTAAATTATAGATTGATTTACGTCTTGGACTATATAAAAGTAGTGCATTTTTTATTTGCTAAATTGCGATTTAGGCGCTGGGACTGTGTACAAAATCACCAGATCTTGAGCAAGTCTAGACTTTACAATTTTTACCCAACCAATTACCATGCAATTGTATTCTCCAAAAACACAAAATAGGCTGCTTTTAGAATGTAAAAAGCTCTGTCGACATCAGTCGTGCACCACGCTTTATCTGGGCTTACTTCGTGGTTGTGCCGGTTCGGGTCCGGAGAGACAGTAGGTTTCAATATTCCAAACATAAATCCATCCCAATTCGTCGCCAGCAAATAGATGGGAATCAATCACGTCTCGCCCTTCAATCGACTGTCCACAAGCTACTACTGTCGGTGATACGTTCTCGAACGGTGACTATAAAGTAATGACAAGATATTTATGCACCAGTGGCACCTAAAATTTTTGACCATTCCGACAGGCCTTACCACACGGACAGAAGCATAATGGCATTCTTTCACGTAAAGGGACCAAAAATGGATTAAGTTGGACGGTCCAGAGGAAACTAAGGTCGCTGCAGTTTTGTGACGGCCTCTGTTTTCGAGAAATAATAGTTCTGTTATGTCTCTTTTTTTGTTGTCTAATCATTTGACTGAAAATAATAAGTATTACTTTGATCATCGGCAGGCACTCTAAGACGTTTGAAAATGTGTCCGCTAACAGCATTCCAAACGTAAATATCCCCGTTAGAGTCAGCGGTGGCGAGTAGAGTTGCGCATCTCGAAATAGCCATTACCGCGATGTCTTCTTGATGCCCTATCGTGGCGTTGTCGTGACACCACAGAGAAAGTGGGTACTTGAGAAGGCTACTCGCAGCCTCCAACTGAGCAGCCTCGATATTATCTTGGTAAAGCATGATTTTTTGACCCCAACCAACGGATACAATGTACCTAAAGGCGTTTTCAAGGAACAGGGGGTTAGAAATTGAAGTTAATTACACCAGTCTTACCTTACTGTTCCTATGTTTATGCACCCTACTGCGGACACGGAAAACTCCTCTTCGTGTTTTGAATCTACAAAGGTGAAAAGCAGGTCTATCATTAGACAAGGCGCGTTAAAACGTTTTCGATGCAAAGAAAAGTGTAGCTCTCAAACGACATCTGTGTCTGCATCTCCTAAACTAGGACTTCATATACAAAATAACAAAATCAGCCTCTCAAGTCTCGGAAATCCGCCAGTTTGAATACATATCACAATATTGTAGTCTACAACTCCAATGATCCTAGGCAAAGTAGTTCCGTTATGAGACAGTCGTTTTAAGTTTTCTTGCGTTTGGTAACCTAACTATAGCCTTTAAAGGTTATCCAAATCATCAAAAATGTCTCGCGTTCTAGTAACACTCAAACTTAAAACCAATGTAGTGGTTTTTTGGTATGGATAGTATTCGGCGAAAAAATTAAAACTAAGTTTGGGAGACGCAAAACAAACAAATTTTGAGCCACAGAAGGCTAATAAGCGCTGAATACAGAGGAGAATTTGAATGCTAGGTTTTGAGCGTCCTATCACAAAATATGTAATATCAATATTTTCATGCCCATTTTAAGTTATTTTCGCCTTCCTTTTAAATTATGTCAATTTGTAAGATCGTGGAATTCAAATATCGCGTCCGAAAGCACTGAGAACTTGCAAAACTATTAACTTGTTTACGGTTCACATACCTGGTCTGAGCTCTTGGATGCAAGCTCCTGTGTGGTGATTCCAAATACGCACGTAGCCATCTTGCCCGCCAGTTATGAGCCGTCGATCAGTCAGGTCGAAGCACATGCAGGTGACAGCTCCACTCCCGTGTGCCTCACTGAACTCAAATACCAACTGACCGGTAGCGAAATTCCATACTTTTATTGTCTATCAGGGAAAGACATCGATTTCAACGTGTGTGTAATGGCCTCATTGTGTGGAGAAGGACATGCAGCAACAAAGTTAATTTCATTTAAATCCAGCTACTCCAAATACTCTCTAATCGGTGTAAAAAGCTGTGACAATTAACGCTATGCTAGGATGGAAAAATAAGACGTTCATGGAATATCCTGTGTAAGGGCCATGTTGTGGTTAAATGAACAACACAAATATACGTGACTGAAAATTTTTATTTCCTTATCTTGTTTGCACGTCATTGTTCCTTGTCTCCTAATTGTCAGTTTTAAATAAGACCAAGGAACCACAAATCTACAAATTAAGTTATGAAACAGAATATTTCAAATTTAAATACAAATAAAGCAAAGGAACTACCGAATTACTGCAGGCTGTTATCACTTGATTAAAGGTTCTATTGTACTTGCACGCCGTGACCGGTGCCTTGTGTGTTAACACTGGCTCCCACCGAAGTAATCCCCTGAAGGAAGCAAATACTGCGATTGAACCACAATGCCAAATAGTAAACTCAAAGTGAGGTCGCTTAAAAAGAAAAAAATTTGGACAATTGGCACCGAAGACATCTACTACCTAATCTCTCATAATCGCAGGTTCCAAAAATAGCACCTTTAGGTGATAACGCATAACATGAGAAACGTTTTGGTCTATTGAGTTTACATGCAGACTTCGTGTCGTAGGAGTCTGGTTAACCCATGGTACTGACATTCTGTATGTAAAAAACGTTTGAAAAGTTTAGCATTTTTCCATTTCCTAATTATCCATGAACAAACAACTCATCGTGTTTTGTTCACGACTAAAATCTGATCGGCTGATATGTTGGTTTAGTCTGTTCAAATGCAATCTTGTCAAAGTTGAAAAAGTGTTTTTATTCTCTAATTTTCATTTTTGAATACTTAGCAACATATTAACCACAAAATGACATAGAATTTTTCTGACAAACATTATCTGTTAATTGTGGGACAAAACGTCCAATTTTTTGTTGTTGACGAAGTTGGAAGCAGGCCAAAATAACTCACTGTTGATCCAGTCCTACAAGCGTATTTTGGCGAGATGTTAAATCTCTGCCGAATCGGCACCCGCCGTGGCAATCCCAGGACTGGTGCGCTGCCCGCCGCTGCTCGTCTGCAACCGACTCGCTGCAAATATTGCATGCACCGCATTCACAAGCATGCAGGTTTAATTAAAAGCTTAGGCTTAAATTGCGGATTTTTTGCACATACTTTTTCATAAGCTCAACAAGCGATATTTCGTCGGATATAAGCAAGACGGAGCGCGTGAAGGGGGAATAGGCACATGCTTGCAACTCTCCGGCTTGTGGACCGCCTTTAGCAGACGACGTGGCTAGACAAACTTGGTTGTCTAGATCCCATACCTAAAGCAACCAGAACACCTGTTAGGCATTTTCTGTAGGTAAATTAATAAGGATGATTGCAATTACGTTCGGTTGTAATATCATGGAAAAAATATATATATCTGACTTGTTCATAACAGGGTTTTTCAAGAGAAGCAGGAAAGCACAAAGATGTTTCGTAAGAGATGAATTCCTTAGACTTCATTGCCCGATCCTAGACCCGTGGATCAACTGTCTGCGGCAAAGCGTTTCACTATTAAAACTGACTTGTCGTTTGAAATGTATAAACAACGACAAAATAATTGTAATTGAGTGGTACAAGCCAAAATTGGAAACTGGCACATATTAATTGGCTCTGACATGAAACTTGAAAAAGAAACACTGGCAGGTGGATATCAAATTTCTTGAGGTGCAGATTTTGTGAAGTAATTTCAGTTAAACACGGATTTAGTAAGTCAAAATCTCGTAAGCTGCAAGTTGGTGGCAGGAGGCAAATCTGATGCGGTATCCGAGTCACATTTGCCCTGTTATGAAACACAGAATCGCTAGTTCTTTAAATGTACAAGATACATGGTGACAGAGTAACATAATTATTCCCATTAGATATTGACACTCAGAAATACACAAAAACTTATCCTGCAAATGTACCGATCGTAAAGAGTCAAGGGACTCTCAAGCAAAGTTTCGTTTTACTTCTGACTTTTGGCAGTGCGTGGCATTTATTCGGCCAATCAATAAGCCACTTTAATACAGACCACAATGGCCAAGACGCACATACGGTTTACAGCGAGATAATATATGCTTTTTTTGTTAAAATCATTGCGATTCTGTTATCACTTCCAAGGACAAGTTGCGCTTGCATAAGGTTAACAAACACCAGTTTTTGTAAATCAGGTGATGAGCTTTCATGTCTCTATGAGTTGACTTCTGATTAATTATCTACGTTGGATTATTGCGTGAGTTAAAGAATGTACTTTAAATTAAAATGACTGCGGTAAATGTAATTTTCATGGAGATCGATTGACATACCTTAATGCAGCTATCAGAGGAGACACTGATTAGGAAACCTTCCTCTACATTTATCGTCAAACAGAGTGTTGGCGATGAATGGCCAATGAGTTTCCCGATAGACGATCTTAAAGGTGTGTGAATAAATGTCATTTACATTTGACCAGGCATCTACGCAAAATAATGTGCCGAAGTGGAAATGGGACAAACGTACTTTGTGAGGTAGGGGTTCCAAATCCGTATGATTCTATCCATGCCTACAATTTTAAAATAGCTCCAAATTAATTAGCGTTGAAAGATTAGCCTTACTTCATACATTCGATTGTGCGTTAGTAAATTACCTCCAGTAACAAGAATGTTCTTCTTTTTGGAAAATTCGAACACCCTTACACCCTTGTGAATTTTGAATACAAGCTGATCAGAAGAAATCCTCTTCTTGGCAACAAATTTGGAGAACAATCTAGGCGATGAGAAACTGGCTGCTTTCAAGACAGTTCTTTTTGATGTTGGCGTCCTGGAAGATGCTGAATGTAAAAGTGGGGTTTTTAATTGTTTTGAATAAAAATGCATTTGGTTTTCAGAAAATTCCTACGTTAAATTCGACAAAATGGGATGTAATTACGAGGGCTGAAGACTTTTTATGGAAGATCAGCTTGAGCTAGCATTAAGTCTTTCGACAGGATTAAAATCAATGTGGTTTTATCAAGTCCAAACGTGTGCAAAGACTGTTGTTGATTTGATGCCAGGTTATTGAAATGTCTCCGAAGTTATTGATTTTTCTACTCAGAAAATGCACAGGTAGGCAATTTTTCACATTAAATTACTCAACCGCTGGACGTGACGTGAATAGCCGGCTCTAGAGTTTAGCGCTCACGAAAACTAAACCAAAGCCAAGGAGATGAGCTTTCCGACAGACGAAAGCAAGCGATGCTGAAGGTGGCTGTGGCGTTTCGTTTTCCGAATTTGACCGCGATGTACGGGGCAGCCCTAACAAGGCCCACAGTGTTGACCCAAATCAATGCAATTTGAGGATTTTAAAATTTAGATGTTGCGTGAAAGCCTTGGATTTTAAATTATCAGACTATTTGTGGGCTTTTTGTTATAATAGGCGTTAATAACACATTAAGACATTCATAAATGCTTTGAACCATACATTTTAATGAGAGAATGTTTATTTTTAGCAAAAAGAAATTGTTAACGGAAGTTTCCATTGCTCGTTGTTAAAAGTTAATAAATCGTTACAATTTCAGATTTTGTCTCAAAGCAACTAAACTATTTAGCATTTGCACTACCAAAATTTAAATACAAAGACGCTATGAGGGCTATTTATAATTTCATAGGCATAAAAATCACTCGTACACAAATTGGTGCTTCCTAGTGTTAATCGACACCACCAATCTCAACGTTCAGACGTCTTAATTCGCAAACTTGATAGCAGTTGCTCTTTCAGAAAAACTACGCAGGCACTACAAAGTACTTACTCTGCTACACAATAACTCTGGCACATAATTTGAGACTTGCAAGAAGGGACACTTGAGATTAGGTTGACGGTCATTCTATCATGACCTATTCAGTGTGGGGCTTTAATGGAGGCGTTTTAGTGTGGACTGCCAAACCCTGTGTTATTTTGGCGTGCTTATTAAGCGGAGATGCAAAGCGCTCACTTGAACTCTGGCTCGATGGGGGATCTCTTCTTTGGCGGACGGGGCAGGACTCATCCCGGAACGGAGGCGTGGATCCTTCAATGTGTCCTAGGCGATGAAACCATAGCACCAAGGACAAGGGTAAAGAGGATAGCTGCCTAATTTAGATTTCTTGAAAATGGCACACAACCTTTGAAAACGAATCAAGGTTCGTCAAAATGCAACATAGGAAAAAGACCATCAAGTTATAGAAATAAAGGTAACTTGCATTTGCGGTTTAGAAAGTAGAGATGTGCGTACGCGCAAAATCAATAAATAACCTATGCAAGGAATTCACCGACAGTTAATAAAATCATGGCATTTTAAAAGGCGCAATGGTCTGTCCATTTGATGGATGCAGTGCGTGGGGACCTATGATTCGTTAATCATGACAGAGAAGCTATGTGCCATGAAGATGAAAAGTGTCTGAATGGGGATTCAAACCTCCGCCACCATTTGGGATAGATAAGAACATTACCAAGAGCTGATTAAATGGTGTTAAGGGGTACAAAGTTAGAACAAAAGAACTATCTTTAATACTCAACTTCTGTAATAATTCCCCAAAATTTTTTAACTAAAGGTAAATCTAAAATAAATGGACAAATTTTTGATAATCAGCTGTAAAGTACCGTAAGTACTATTGATTTACATTATGTGGTCGCTGACTTAATTAAATTCGCCTCACACAAAGCGAGAAACAATGGATGGTTAAACTGGAGCTACTTATATAGATTTGAATATTTTATAACAATAAACTTGATTGAATGAGAGTTAACCATCAACTCACCAATTACAACAGCCGTGTTCTCACGATTGCAGCAACTTATTATCTTTTCCGTTGACTCCTCTAGGTGAACCTAAAAGTTGGTTTCACATTTAATGAATGACGAATCCCCAACAGCAAACTTATCTGGAAGTCATCAGCGTTGCAACCGTTGCACAAATGAAGTGCTTTACGGGTTACAATTCGACGGGAACGCAAGCAACTAATCAAACCCTCTTGCATTTTTGTCCATAATTCATTCTGGTTTGCATAGAGAATGATTAAAAGTATATAAATCGTCTTGAAGTTGGTGCTTTACATGAAATACAGATTGAGATTAGTTTAAGGCATGATTAGCACCGGTGATTTGCCATACCTTTGCTACCCACTCGTCGTGTGTTTGCCATCGGATGAATTTCACTTTCTCATCCAGCACAACCTTGGCAATGCTTATTGTGGGTTGAACGTCCAGGTGCATCGGTGTTCGCCATCTACGAAGTAGGTCTGCAAAATCTCTAAGCAGAAGAATGCTGACGTTTCCATTAGAGTCGCCCCAAACAATAGCATGCTGATCCGAATTTGGCAACTTTCTGAAGTCAAAATGGGCAACATTCACAAGGAATCTAATCTAGAACAATTTAGATTAGTTGTGTAAAATGCAACTAGCTTTAGCTATGTGAGTACTACAGTTTATATACGAAAAACTATCCAACCAATTTTAGGACCAACTTAAGGCACTTCGATTTTACGTAGAACATTGGACATGCATGCTTTTGCTTTCACCTTAATCGCTAAATATAGTGACTACGAGAGTGATTGCTTCCAAACACGGATTCCATGTCGGAACCAAAAGGAAACATGTAATCTTAAAACGCCTTATAAGCAGGCACATTATTTAGGGATTTCAGCATTTTTTGTTTTACTTAAGGTGACCCGAAGGGTAAAGGATAACTTTGCGTTGAGGTCTTCAACGATATGCACACCAAATTTGGATTATCAGTGACTATTTTGAGGGTGCTTAGCAGTAGGCACTATGGCTAGTTTGCCACAAGATCTTTAAGCGCCTGGACATCACAACAATACCGCACCCGCTCACGGGACGTGGGGGAACGAGGAGTAGATCAGTGAAAAGTTTATCATATCTTAGTTTTAACATTTGGTATGCATCTGGCCACCTGAACCACCAACATTCTGGGCGTCGATGAGCGAAAGATCAGTACGCGAACTGGCAGCGATGGACCTAGGGCCTTCTTTTGGTAAAGTCGTGGTCAAAGCGAAAAGAATTCGCCTAACAAATTGGCGTAAACTTATATATTTTATTTGTTTACAGTTACTGCCATAGATAGGATTTAGTTGTATTTTCAACCTAAGAAACTGACTTCAGTTCTGCCGATTAGAAAGGCGCTAAAGGGATCTTGATTTTAAAAATCAGTTATCCGAATACCAGCGATTCTAGTCCATGCTAACGTGCAACTGAATTCATAGATTGCAATAAGTTTAATGAATTAATGCCATTTTGAGAAAAATTCTCTACATTCACTGTCGCAATTGAACCTGTATTTTAATTTCGGAGTAGTCGAAGACT
The DNA here is from genome assembly GCA_900604375.1 of Mesocestoides corti. Classification (NCBI taxonomy): domain Eukaryota; kingdom Metazoa; phylum Platyhelminthes; class Cestoda; order Cyclophyllidea; family Mesocestoididae; genus Mesocestoides; species Mesocestoides corti. The sequence continues at coordinate 27,346 of UXSR01005473.1, forward strand.
AAAGGTTGTGCAGAATTGCTCCCCGTTTTCCCCACCTCATTTGAGAGGAACCGCAGATTCGTACGTGGTAAGGCAATTTGGAAACGTATGCTTCGTCGTAATGTGTTTGGCCTATTGGTTTCGTCACTTCAGTAACGCATTTACTATACTACCGTTAGGTTCTTTTCTTAATACCGCCGAATCGACCAAAGGAAACGTGGTACTAAATATTTTGGGAGGCTGTGCGATGTCCAGTCATCAGTAGCACGTGGGTTTCCGGTGAAAACTAAATGGGCACGAGTTGAACACGTCTTCATTTTTTGCGATTTCAACTCTCTCCTAGATTAAAAAACGTTTATTTCAGTTTCTCAGAAACAGTTCTTTCTAAAAACTTACAAAGACATTTAACTAACAGTTCTGCTATCTGTCAGGGACACTAAATTTCGGATAAAATAAAATGTAATTTTACTTAAGCTTGGTAATGACAGTAGATTAATCATCGCTTCAAACTAAGTATTTGTGGTTCAGGAGTCATAATAATAAAGATTTTTAGTTTACGAAGTCTACATATACTATTTAACTATTATAATGGGAGCCAGATGGGTTTCGAATCCAGATTGTGCTGGCTGTCAGCTTACTCTACCTACGACTCTTGCACATCTGGATCTAATACTACCGCTTGTCTCCCCTCCAGTACATCTGACTTGCACAGTCATCTTATCAACAAATCTCCAGTGCACTCACGTGATTTCCATCTCCCGACCACTCACTACCGGTTATGGGTTCTCAGTTGTCACTAGACCTTACCTGGTAAAGCTGCTATGTTAATCAACAGAACCAGCAAACTTTAATTTCATTTATTGCCTTAGACTTCATTACCTTTGTAGGATTATTAGCCAATTCAGTTTCAAGCAGTATCACAAATAAGTAACCATTCATGTAAAATCCGTAAACAGGGCTCGTGAGGATGTGACGCCGAATGAAGTGATTTTGTGACTTTTCATGTTTGAATTAAAACAATTTCAACATCTGGTCAAGTGATAAGCCTACCACGTGGCTGTAACACGTACTTCATACCCAACCAAGTATAACTTACCCATACGAGAGGCACATTGGCACAGTGTCCAATTCGTTGATTCGGAAGTAGAACTGGCATGTGGAAAGTTCGAAAAACTCCAACTCCCTGTCCCTAAATCAAGACGCTTTCGTTGTGGCAGTCAACATACCCAGTAGTGGCGACCATTTTATTCATATCATTTAGGTACATGAAATCCGTATACCACTTTTTTCCACAAGGTTGCGACTGTAGAGAGCTTTTTAATGAAGATTTTTTCAGTAGCTGGAGGTCCCGTGTCCATGTTGTGAGCAATCCGTCCTGCGTAAAGACATTTAATCGTGGAAATAATGACTCACATTACTACCGACAATAAATGCTCCATGATGCTCCAGTGGTACTATCCTAGCCACACGGTCCTTGTGAATCAAAGCATGGACCCTTGTCTCTGGTTTAAACTCAACTACCTTTCGACAATTCTTATCATTTGTACACTGTCCTTGCATGATAAACGTGCAGATATCGTCCCAAGAAATGACTCCATGATCTTCCACGTCAATCTTTCTAAATAATCGTTCAATCTAAGTGATCGTTGAAAGTGGAACTAATTGCCATACCTGCCAACTGTTTGCCTTCACAGGCCAGCTCATCATAAAGTCTCGAAAGGCAGCCATGTCGAAGTTGCCGTTTTCTGATGCCTTTTCAAGTTCATCTCGAAATTTCTCTAGGTCTTCCACCTTGAGAACGTCCAAAATCTTATGTAGGGTGTTTAGATATGCTCACTTACATTGATATCACATAGTCCTCCAAGACGATCTACCTCCTTATTTCCGGGCGTCCACGGCCGATTTAAGACAAAAGTGAATTCCGGTCGTGGTGTGGACCATCGACTTCGACTCGGAACTGAGTTCGACCGTAACCGATAAGTGCGATGTACGCCACTCATTTCCCGTGGCGAAGTTGTGTCGCGCTTCACACCAGTTTGTTTACTTAGTCGTTTTCAGTTAACATGTGAACCTAGCAACCAATAGCATGATTTCGTTTTTTGTCAGACTATTGTACTATTTTCCAATAAGTAACACATTTTGAACACAGAATAAACAGGCCATTTGGCGCTCTGATATTTCGAGAAGTTGTAGTGTTCATTACCAACGAAAAATTTGCTTGGACGATAAACGCCTAAATGATTTAAGTTTAACTTAAAGAGAGAAAGAGCTCTGACGGACTTCGATAAGGACTCAGTACCGCAAATGGTCAGGTGAGCAACCATAACTCCTTACTTGACTTTTGAACCAAGTTGACGAAACATTATTTCAAACGCATGTGTACATGCTTCTAAGAAGTTAGGTGATGGAGAAAGGAACGTTGGAGGAGTAACCAGGAGAGAACTAGCAGGAATTTCCCATATTAGTGTATTGGGCTGCAAGGATAAATATGTTGTGGGCCCCAGCATGTGGTCTTGGATCACGCCGGGGCCACGGAGTTAGCCCTGGCCCGATTACTTTTCCCTGATACCCACGATGAAGAAAAAGGTAGGAGAGGACGTGGATACAACCGTAAATAAATTCAAGAATCAACTAACAATATTGTCAAATACGCTACGTTAAACAAGAAATATTGCAGCACCCGGCTACTAAAGGATTTAAATGACTTATATTGTGTGGGAATGTATGTTGAGTTAGCAGTTTTTTCAACACAAATTTCCGCATCTAACCATCTCTTGCTTTTTCACTGCAATGGTTTGAGTTTAGAGAGACAGCAATTGGCAGTAATGACTTCCTACTTCAAGGTGTTTTTCTGCATTCCTACCAGCGTTTAATTTTGGCTGTTCATCCGTGGCATAACTGTTATTCCGCAAGCAGTAATGTCAAATCTAATGCCTAATTTTCTATTTACCTTGTCACTCACTCAAGATAAGTGTTGTGGGCCTCAGCATGTGGCCTTGAACCATGCCGGGGCCACGGAGTTAACCCTGGCCCGATTACCTTTCCCTGATACCCGCAATGAAGAAAAAGAGCTCAACCAAAAATAGTGTCCTTGTGTCGTGTGTGGGGTTTGCGCGTGTGCATTTATACCTCGGATGTGTGAGTCATACATGCGTTAACATCGAGACCTAAGTTTGAGGGTAATCTAAGACAAGTATCCGTGTGACTGAGGGGGGAGTTGAGGATCCGCGCGGCTGGCGGCATGCTGCGAAAAGGGGAATACCGTGTCGGAGGTGGAGCGACCGGATTAAGGACTGTGAATAAACACGATTCACGACAAACACAATTTCACTGGTGTAATGCTAAAGAGAGTGGTCTTAACAACAAATAGGTCCCCATGACTAAGTAAAACATGCACCCAACGTGTGTTATAATGCGAGAAGAACGAACTCAGGGTTTACGGATTGAGCTTATTTTTTGCGACTCGACAATCAGTTGCAGTACCAGGTCTACTCTAGTAACAACTGGAGCCCAAATAGCAATCGGACGATAGGAATGGTTGAACTTTACATATAAAGGGAGTTCAGAGGTACCCATTATTACTTACAAATATCAGACAAATTAATGACAACGCAGACTAAGATCAATAGAAGACTTCAAAAACGTGCATTTGGCGAAAAGCTCACGGTTCTTCGCAATATGACTTATCAGCGGCTGATATTCCTAAAAACATAGTCTGCATTTGCCGTGTCTTTAACAAGGAATTTTAGCTTTTAATCTACCGGCAGACCATGAAAACGCTTCAGGCAGCAAATTTGGGCGGTGGTCACAAATGTGTGAGTTCAAACTACTGCATTTGAAATACAATCTAACCTTGATTTGGTTTGTTTGATGCAATGAAAAATCATATCATCGTCATTAGGAGCACACATAAGGTACGGATTTGATAAATAAAACTAATTGAGAATACAATGAACGGAAAAGGAGGTGCTGAGCTAGCTAAACGTCCCAAGGGGCAACATTGCGTTATATCTATCATGTAGAAAAATACACAACATAGAGCGAAAACGGACGATAGAAGAGGAAAGGTGTGAGCATTAACCTGCCCTAGCCTTGATGATATTGCAGAAATCAGATATTTCAACAAAGGTCTTGATTTGATGACGTTGGAGGGCAGGTGGCCGATGGTCTCACGCAGTACCAGCCGAGAATCTTTCAATCTTGACTAAATAAAATGCATGACAAATTGAACTAGCCTGCATGTTACATTAAATACTATCCAAGATACAGCCATCCTCCATCATCATATTCCCAAGAAGACTTACAAAACGGTGTGTTTTAATAGGACAAGTGGGTGCAGTCTTGCACACTCTGGGTTATGTCAATTTACTTTTTGGTTTTGCCTGCTTAACGATCGAGAGCGCCTCATTTTCCTGATGAACCACCAGAAGATGGTTCAGTGGTGTCCCTTGTGTTCTTAAAATGGAAAATAGGTCTCGGCTTTTGAGCATTATTTCTGTGATGAGCACCTTATTAGTTGACCTTTTGCATCCAACATAGCACGGTTGCACCGACGCCCTCGAAAATGACCAGTGTGAATTGCTTTGATTTAGCTGACACCGGCTGTCGATTCAGATACGTGAACGAATCATCAAATCATGCAACCAAATAAGGATTGTAGACAACCTGATTGGGAGAACATGAATGATTCCTGCTGGGGCACAAGACTTGCTTAAAGCGAAAATGTTTTACTAAAAGCCTTGCTGTTACGTTTGCCCGTAACCAAAACAAATCTACTCGGATAAACGGTACCAGATCCCTTGTCTAGCTTTAGAACCGACCTTCTCACGCAAATGCAAGACCAGAGCTCGTGCAGAGAGCTTCAATCGTCTCAGCCAAAGGGCGAGTGAGCTGTCAGAATGTCACTTATGCAAGTCAAGGGCAGCCTCGACCTGACGTATGCAAGCTGATTGACACAGACGTGGCTGTCACTAGGATGACGTAGGTGGCTCACCCAATGACGTGTTAGGAAATTAGTGAAAACAACGACGAAATCGACGATGAGCTACCTTGGGGATTTCTGGGTCGACAGCACTCGCATAGAGCACAGGTGTAATTTGAGGCCGGAAAATGTCTATTTCAATTATGAGCACCGAGAATGATTTAAAAGCTGTTAGCTTTTAAATCACCTGAAACTTGCACCGCACAGTTCCGGTGAGTGGCCTGCGTGCAAGGTTATCCCCCACAATAGTTAAGATTTGACCGAAAAGAAGGCTTCAAAGTTCGGTCCAAAACGCAAACAATTTGTTATATTTCAGTGAAAAATAAAAACCGGTATTATTTATCATATTAAATCCAGGGCAATAGGACACAATTTGTGGGAGTACACTGCGAGGTAGAAAAAAGGGCTGAAGGTGTAAGTGTGGGCATTATTTTGTACATATCACAGCTGGGAGGAGGATCAATGCCATGCCAACTAGGATGGGGTCCGTGATCTTGAACGTAGACACTTGACCACCTTGGGAATGGCTTCAAGGCGGGCTCGAACCTCGGCAGGTAGAGGGGCTGAAGACAGAGTGGAAAACACCTGTTCCTCCGTCTCCTCACCCTCACCATCCCGCCCGGTTGAGGGAGGTGGCTGGAACCGAATTAAATGTACTGTGGCTGTGGAGTAGACTACAACAAGTCTGGCGCCGTCGTTGAACTGAACCTGCAACTCCTCAGGGGAGGGTTGAGATACCCAACCCACGGACGGGACAAAAACTGGCTGACCAGTCTCGTGTCGTGATGAGGAGCGTTGGCGATGCTGTGTGCTGCATTTGGCTACTAGCTGGGAAAGGCAATTTGACAAGAGAGGACCTCTGATGGAAGGGGTGGCAACAGTGGAGGGCCGGCGACCAATGATAACTGGAAAAACTTGGGTTGTGTCGGAGTCTAGGGGAGCAACCGCGGAACTAAGCTTCTCCAAGGAAGCTTCAATTTCCAAGCAGCGCTGTCGGCACTAAAATTGAAAGGCAAGATAAATTTAGTTCAGAGAAACATATCGTCAATGGGGGTGGAGTGGTAAATTAATGCAGATTGCGGACCAAAATAAAGCGATTTCACAAATTGTTGCTCCGACCAGCAAAGTATCATCCAGAAAGCTTGGACAGTGAATTGATGTGAACAATAAGTACTTACTCCAATTTGGTTTAATTGTGTTCTCCCAACCAAGCCTATTTCAGTCAGAGGCTGGCGTTCAACTCCAAGGAGTGAGTTCTTAAATCAATAATCTACACCACACTCGCCTACGCCACGTTGGACACTCCATATTCCGCTGAGGTCCATTTTTTAAATAAACCTCAGTCAATACGGCTGTAATTTGTGATGGACAGACTGGAAGCCCTTGAACGATGTAAGTTACAACCACTGACAGACATTCTTAAGTGGGTCAGATTTGAAAGTGCATAACATGTTCTGAAATGTAAGGCTGTCTAAAATGACGCAGCAACTTCTACAAAAGTGGCATCAAATTCGCTCTACTTGACCGCGTACACAATGGTGCATTTAGAACCTAATGAAGAAAATAATCAAGGAAAGTTAACCGCCGATTTAATGTCTTAATTGTATCAAAAAATAGCGTAAAATAAGGCGCGATACAACGGTGCAAAATTTTACCAGGTGATGCCAGAATCCTGAGACTCTGACTGGCCAAGCTGAGTCGCTACAGCAAATTATGCAAGCCTAACGACGGGCTGTTCAATCAAGAGGAGGGAACATGGGCGTGGTTAGTAACCGTAAGCTATGATGATTCAGCCGCACTGTGTACGCAAGAGCTCAATAACACACGACGCCACCAAATGCTCGACCATTTAATAATGTCAATTAAGTTTGTCTGTGGGACTGAGCGTCCATTTCAGGTGACCTAAGTTTGCAGTTTAAATAGGAAGTGACTTAGATTCCAAGAAAAAGGCATTGTAGGAAAGGTACTAGCAACGAATTACAAGGGCACGTTAATGACACCGACTTCAACGTACCATTCGACTGTGAGAGCAATCACAATTCTTAAGCTTTTTAATCAAGCTAAATACTTAATTCCACAAATGCATTGCAGACAAGTCAACGATATAAATTGTGGTATTTGAACAGATGGAGTTAATGACATGACGTAGCACACTGAACAAGTGCTGAAATTTACAGATGCATTACTATGAAAATGAGTACATGGACACTTAAAAGCAAAATTGCATTAACCGTTTCAAAAGGCTAGTAGGAAAAATCAAGACAAAAATCACTTAGCACACCCTACTTACCTACCTATCAGAGGTAGCTCTTCGACATTAGGCAAGCCAGTTGAAAGCGGTCTTAGTTCATGGAACAATTCAGACCAACCTATGCAATTATATTCGGCCTTAATGCATTTGACATTCGGTCAAGGTAGGCAAGTAGTGGAATAAAAATAGGATGTTTTAACAAATCGGTAATAAGAGCAAGTTAAACTGAATTAACGGGAATCACAGGAAAACGGAACGTGTTAAAAAACCTTTTCGGCATAGGAGATGAGTTCTCGTATTGCAGCTGGAAGGTTATCCAGGGACTGTCTCCTATCAACAGTGATGGTACCGTTGGCTTGTGTGACGACCTGAACCTTTCCAGCAGCATCTCCTCCCAGGCAATTAACGCGACTTCCATCGGAGAGTAACTCTAATTCAAAGTCCGCTTGTGGCTCAACCTTCTCCATAAGAATGCATTTTGCACGAGGTGTGTACAAGGTCACCTTGGGCGTGTGAGCCTTAGCCATATTGATGAATCTGAAATGAGTGGAAGCAGACGAGAAGTAAGATGATAGAGAAGGGCATTTCATCTTAATTACATGCGGGACGATTTTTACATATTTTAAAATAAGCAAAAAGGTTTCACTTATTGCAGCAGCATAATTCCAGACAGCAAGCTTTCTTAAATCAGTTGGAAATTTTTCATGGGGTCAAGTCCCAAAAAGTCCTCATCAAAGGAGAGTACTATAGGTGAGGAGTCATGATCAGACTACCTCTTACTAGAAATTTGTTAAAACGGTACTCTTTATAGGTATGCCGATGCAACATGGTTCAGTTTATTTATTCACAGAGGACTATACCCTAATAAGCAGGTCAGACATCAGGATAATCATATATACTCAAAACAACTGGACAATACTAATTCGAATGCGGTTCATAAATTTGGTGGCTTTAAGTGAAGGGTAGCTACATTTTAATGCCACCATAGAATGTCTGACAAGAAACTTTTACAAAATGACTCAAATTTCACGACTGATTTACTTTGACACAAACTGATACTTCTTCCAATACTTCTCTGGCAGTTGGGTTAGTGGATAAATCCTATACGAGTCTCCAGCACACGCCGCCACCGGACTATCCATATTTGGGGGCACTCCGCGTCCAGCATTTGGATAATAAATCACCACCTCTTGCCCATCACTTGATATACCCATGACCTCAATCACCAGCTTCTCTTGGGCTTCTTTTTGGTCGAAAAACTCCAGACAGACCGACTCATCGGCAAGAATATTGATCACAGCCATCCGAGTGACTGTCCGCATTGGACGCAGTCGGCGGGAGTTAAGGGGAGCCAGCAATGGCTGGGACGGGCGCTGGAGACTCCCTACTGAAGCCGAACGACAGAATGCGACAGAAGAGGTTGAAGCGATGGATAACCCCGATATACTTTTTGAGGCTGGAATCAAATGACGCAGGGAGCCGCTGCCACGGAAACAACTTGTAGCAGGAGTTGGTGGCTGATGAGCTGTCGATTCAAAGGAGGGAAGAGGTGGCGGTAGATTCAGTTGATCATGGCCTGAACGGCGTATGCCCATGACAGGATGGGAAGGTGGGCGTGGGGGGAGGGTACATGAGTTTGGTTGGTAGTTGGTTGAGTAGCGACTGCTTGTGGAGGAAGTTATGGTAGCTGTGGCGGGAGGAATATTGGTGATAGGCGTCCGAGTCATCGAATCTATACCACTGTCTCTGGAGTTTTCCTACAGGAAGCAAAACAAGGCCTACAATGTGCTCATTCCGCTTGATTCCACATATAAAATCCAACAAGGTGGTATGTGTTAATCCAGAAAGCGTTACAATTTGAGTGTTGTCAACTTAGATAAGGAAAACAGGCAGGTACCCAACTTCAGTATCCCAATGGTTGATGGAATCCACTAAAACTGATAACTAACGCACCAGAGCCACGTGCACACATAATCCATATTCAAGATGCATGAAGATGTGGGCACAAGGAGTAAACCAGATCAAGAATGCTGCAAGAGAACTCAAGTTACCATTTTACGTCGGGGAGTCGCATTTCGCGTCATAAATGGATGCCGGATCATCTCCTGCAGCTTTATACGATCCTGTGGCTGTTTGCGAAGAAGACTCGAGATGAGGTCTTTACAGTCGGAGGAAAGGTTATCTGGCACCTTGTAATCGCCAGCGATCACGCGATTCAGAGTACTCTTGACCTCTCGTGTATCGAAGGGCGGGTGACCGACCACCAGGGTGTAAAGCATGCAACCGATGGACCAGACATCCGTCTCCAGAACCTGCTGACCACGACTCGCTACTTCTCTAAACAAGGGGCAAGCAAAATACTAAGCAGCGTGCAGTTACAGATTCTTGAAACAAGTATTTTTCATGAAACGACGAGGGGCGGAGCACTTAGTATTTTCAAACCCCGGAAGAGATTTTATGGGCGGTCAAGTGCTATGAAGGACGAGGCAAATTATCAACAATGACAAAAATAATCATTGATTTGGTCAAAAATGACATACGGCGAGATGTAATTTGGGGTCCCACACATTGTAGTGTGATCTACGCCTGGTTCGATTTGCGTCGCAAGGCCGAAATCTGCAATTTTCTAAAACAAAGAGAAATCAGTCATATCTGACTAATTTCCATGTTTTAGCTTCTAAATGCAAAGATCTGGTTACCACTTTCATATCCTTTGTTAGCAGGAGATTTGATAAAGTGAGGTCCCTGTGAAGAATGTTGTGGGAATGGAGATAAAGTAAGCCGCTGATGATCTGCTTCATGTAGTGTCGAGCTACAATGGAGGGTGCGTTAAGATAACTACGACGAAAGCTGTGGGCATCAAATCCGACGTTATCTTGTCGTGACCATGGATAATTTGGGCCAAAGGTCGAGACTGAACCCAAGCTGCGCCCATGAATCGCCCTGTGGAACCATGGCCCTATTTGTACTGCCGGCAAGTGCAAATACACAAAGTGAAAATCAAAATCCATGTAGCCAACTTTAAAACGGGACATGTCAAATAGAAGATATAACGTATAAATACCACATGGCGAAAAACCATTAGTCTCGTCGCAACGAGGGGCTACCTTTGCACGGTTAATGACAAAAAAACAAGCACATTTTTATTCCCACAAGTACATAACTGAGAGAACGGTCAAGGCTAAGACGTTTGGTCTGCTTGATTCTCTTAAACGGGAACTGTTAACATGGCCCTTTAACTTCAATGATCCCTTGAATTTTAGCTGTCACGAACCGACTTCCGACCAACTAGCTACTAGCAGTATTAGTTAAGAAAATTAATGAGTGAGAAAATACAGAGGCGCTAACTCACCCATGTCTTCTGAAACAGGTCCATTCTGTCGGATGTAGGCCTGTAATTCTCCATTGTCGCAAACTTCCAACACCAAGTAGACGTAGTTTGCATCCTCAAAGCACGTGTATAGCTAAAGACAACGAAGTACACAATCACAGTAATGTTAAATTTGCAAAAATGGTTGTACTTAAACCCTGAGCAAAAATTAATGCAATTCAACTAATCCAAAAGTATCCCTTACATCGTTTCATAAAACAATAACTGCGTAAGATATTGTCAAACATGCAACGAAATAAGAGAAGAAAGAATACAAACCTCAAGGATAGCAGGATGTTTCAGTCGGCTATGTATTTCAACCTCACGACGAACTCGATGGGCTAGGCCGTGCTGGTGCATATATTTCTTGTCGATCTAAGAAAGAAAAACCTTCATTTCTCCTATGTAGCTGCGCAAAATTTGGATTATTTTAGGATGCTGTCGGCTATGCATATTGCAGTTTTACAAGAGCGGTCCCCTATTAGGGAAGAGTTACACACATTTCCAATATCAAGTATAACCTTAGAGGATTCAGTGATGTTACAAAGAATTTTTCTAGTAATGCACCTGTGAGTGCAGTATGTGTTAACAAGCAATGTCAATCAGCCTAGCCTTCTCTAGACAATCCTCAATTACAACCTTAGAACAAGGCATGAAGAAACAAATACATTGGCGGCGTACAAGTATAAGACTAGAAATACAATAGCTTGAAGTCTCCAAATGCCAAAAATACTTAAGCATTTGAAATGAAAACATAAAAGAAAGACTTTATCAAGAGCCACGACTCACCATCTTGATTGCCACCTCTTGGCCTGTTATAATGGACTTGGCTCGGTAGACCTGAGCGAAACCCCCGCGACCCAGGAGCTCAAAAACTTGGAAGTCCTGTCAAAGGAAGACGAAAAAAGGATATTAATGCGGTCTTATGTTATTAAGAATGTAAAGCCGGCGGTAGGGACGCATGACCTATACTTTCCCATTTCAGCATAGACGACGAAATGTTAATCAAGATATACAAGTAAAATCAGCTTCAGTCGAATTAACTAAACTAATAAATTCCAACTAAAACAAGTTCGTTACGTGAAGACGCCTCTCCAGGTAACCGAAGCCGGACAACATAGGATAAAAATGAGGACCGCTGTATTTGTGTACATGTGAGCCGCAATGATTACGTGTTCGTTGCTAAGCGCACAAGCGAGCACTGCAGGTGAATAGTTAACGAGGCCACTCGATTTGCATGACTATTCTTGCGCAATTAGGAAACAAAGTTTGCGAGCCTTAATGGCAACAGGCCACAGAAATAGGAGAAACCAAATAGTTCAAGAAAGGCGAGGTTTTAAGCATTAAAACATTCTTATTATGTGTTTACGCAAGGGTGGACAAGCCTCCAGTCTGACCGGAAATATGATCAGTTAAAATCAGCGTATGGTTTCATATTTTTGCAAAACCAATAATCTGAATCACAATTGAAAAAGTAACAGACGAATGCTCGTGGATTAATGACATCACAGAGAGTAACCAAACCGACCCCTGAAGCAATACCTAAGTGTTCATTTCCAAACTTAAGGAATTGGATTGTCAACGTAGTCCTACCCGTAGTTGTGTATCATTTCACCTTTCTCACTTGCATGGTGCCTCAGTATGGTTGGACGGAGATTGAGAAAATCACAAGTCACTGAAACCGTCATAAGAACTGTGTATTATAGGATCTGTCAGCTAAACGTATCACATCTCCAGATCGCAGCTGACTACCTAATTTATAAAATAGTGATTAATAGGGTCAATGCCTTAGACTTTCTTGGCACCAACAATCAGCTCAAGTCCTTCCGAAACTTACACTTTAGCAATTACTACAGTTTTAAGCATACAAGCATAATCTAAATGGCTTGCCTGTATTTCACAACTTGATTACCATACCTTAAGTAAACAAAATACGAAAGTATCAAATCACGAATAACACAAAGGCTCATCAAGAAGGATAAGGCTATGTGAAAAAATATACTGCAGGAGTGATTTCGATTGTGCGTTACGTGGAAAACGCTACTAGAAAAGAAAGAGATCTACTAATGTCAATTATCTTCTGTAATAAAAGGCGCTTTAAACCGTAAATTAATATAGCCTGACAGAGAAACATTTGAAGATATACAGGTTTATTGCTTCAAAGAGATTATTTAAATGAAGCAAAATCTTCACTGAGTGCATTTTTAAGTTATTTCATAAGGATCGACCGGCTAAACAAGGTATCACATAAGTCAATCGGTATCCATCAGAGCTGCAGCTAAGTATTCCGAATGCGCACGACATAAAAGTGGCACCAAATAAAGGATTTAGGAAGTCACAAGATACTGGCGACTTTGTAGGGGTTCAAACTGTTGACACCAATTATATAAGCTAGACAAACCATAACCAATTTCTTTCAATAGGGTGCATGTATGAATCAATGTGCAAGCTTAAGCAGCAAATTTACCCATGAACACGATTAAAATAGGATAAAGATTTTACGTTAAAGCCTTAAAGAAATCTACTTGTTGAAATTCAAAACATTACAAGCATAGTTGAGATTGGAACTGGTTGTAAAAATAGAGAAAAAGAGAAGGACTCAACTAACACTTTGACTTTTGGTACAGTTGCATTTGTATTTTGCAGATGATACCAACTAATGTAACGGACTAAGTACATGACCAAAAAACAACATATTTGTCCGTTTCAACTGCTACACTACAAGGTATCAAGGGATTTTCTTTGAGATTTAATGATTCGTTAAGAATAGATGAATATTAGGTCGATAAATAAAACATTGCAGCTCATATGCGAACAAATTTCCTTAGTTTATACAGCAGAAATAGATTGTAAAATATAAAAAGGAGTGTATTGTCAAAATCTGTTGATTTTTGAATTACATCCCGGCAATAAAAGCGACATCCTGAACGTGACAGTATCCTTTCACAACGCGATAATGCTTGCCCTTGTGCTGCCAATAGTAAAATTTGCAATTTTAACCTACGAAATGTCCATTAAAGATGACGGTGGCATCCAAGCTGTTTAAAACCTAATGCTAGCCAAATACAGAGCTTAAAGCGCACAATGCCTATATAGCAAATCCTCGAAACATAAAATGGAACAATTTCCACCTTATCGAGGTCCTACCGATGTGCCTAATAAACTGTAACTTTTTAGAGCACCGAGCGCCTTGTGGTAATGTGCTTCGTCAAATCAAATAGGAAATTTAACATTTTTTGCAAATTTATAGCTATTTAACAGTTGCCATAGAAAGGAGCGTTCATCTGAAGGGGAAACTTGATAACATCAGACGCCGGTGAAGTATACCATTAGGTTTTCGTGGTTGTCTTCATTAGTGACAATTTACCAAAAATACAGACCATTCATATTCTTTATGCTTTCTCCTGTAATGGGTAACGTACCTAGCATTTGCAACAACTAAGAGACAAAAATTGGCCTGATCGCACAATAACAGGAATAAAAGCGGGAGGTCATCAAAGTCATCAACAACTGTGTGACGCAATGAAAAAAGGAGGACGTAGAATTACGAAGTTGGTTGGATTTTGCACAATAACGGAAGACTGATTGAAATAAAAAAATGACAAAGTGGAACGTGATGCCTGTGTAATAAAATCCCCTATGCACCTAAATGGTGCAAAAATTAATCGAGAAAATCCGAACGAAAACTAGAGAAAAAAGCAACTGGAGGCCAAGACAACTCGTTGAAGCTCGCTTGGAAAACACTGCGGACTTAAATTAAGGAAGCATGGGACAATTTTAAGAAATTCTAGGCAGCGTGTTTTGTAACATAAAATTAGGCGATGACCGATTCCATAGAACTAAGTTATTACATATAAGAAGAAATGTGATTAAATAGAAACGGAACCAAAAGGGCTGGCATAGAACATTCACATACAAATTAAGACTTAGTTCATGGGAAACCACGATACAAGACTATTCTAAAAGCAAAAAAGACAATTTCCAAGGTATACAGGAAGCTCAAAGATTACAAGTGCTGGTGACAACGTAATGGTGAGTTAAATTAAAAGCAATGGTAAAACTCACATCCTTTGATGAGCCGAGGCCGTTTAAATTCAATTGTTTATACATTATGGCAGATTAGAGAATGTCCTTCAGAGAAAAATTTTATTCACATGAGAAATGGGGAATACGCCAGACATCAACTTTCTTCTAATTATCAAAACGAAATCATGTCGGTAATTGTCAAAGGAATCATACAAACCGCAATTTTCAGGATGTGGTTCAAGATTTAGTTGCGACAAACAAAAATGGTCATTATCGCTCTTGTAATACTGAACGTCGAAATCTGAAAATTCGGACAAAAAGCCCATTTCTTATAAAGCGGGGTTTTCCGAATGCAACATTATTTGATAATTGCACTTCAGATACATGCCTTGCATCTAAAACCCATCAACACAAGTTTGTCCACATTCGACGCAAGTAAAGTCAGTAAAATCTTACTTATGATTGAACGAACTATACGTTTTGAATAAATTAAAATATAGCATTAAATAATTCAGTGTCTTAATTGGAATAAATTTAGCCGATAGCTTTATGGCCTTTTCAGAATTTATGGTCAGAAATTTGAATGAAAAAAAAAGGTTCAACGCTTTTGTCTACTTTGTGCACTTACTGATTATGTTAAACTTTGCAGGCATTCCTTTTGCAAGCTGCAAAGCAAAGTTGTGCAACAACTAATATTAAAAAAGAAAAATATCATAATAAAAAAATTGTTAAACCTCTACATTATACTAATTTTCCAACAAAATGCACATCGTAAATGCGTTTACATAGTGTGAGGGTTTAATGCCAATGATTATTTATTCCCTTCTGTTCTGTGTTGTAGTTTCCAAATCAATTTTTTGTGAATATAAAAATGTGGGTGCTTCAATAACTGATTTTCACGATTTAATACTGATTGTTACAAACGTTGACGAAGATTCTGACGATAATCTCACAGGGAAAGTGTCAAGGAAATGCATTTTGACATAATGGCACAGTGCGGAATCAAAACATAACCGGATTACATTTTTGCAATAACTCTTCTTTATTGCCTATGCAATTAACAATTTCATCGTAATTTTTTGGCTCTAAAAAGCGCGAAAATAATTTTACCGTGACCACACGCTGCTTTTTCCGAAAAAAACTAACTATGACATCTATAGGACTTTTATCATTTTTTTATGTGGTTAAACTGTTATGAAAATTCAGGTCATTTTTTCGCACTTGCTCTAGTATAGTAAAAGTGTTCAGCCATAAAAAAGATGTGGTTTATGGTTAGTATCGTTGATGTTTAGGGACATGATGTGGTCTTCTACAGCTAGAGTAGGCTCTAACGCACAGCAATCAACTCTCCTTTGCAACCTTTAAGAATTTTAAACTGTTTTGTCAACGCATTAGCTTAAGAACAGTCATCAAAATTTTCTTCACGTTATGAGAAAAGTAATTTTTCATTTTGTCTGCATAGTACCGATTCAAAGTTTAACGACAAATGTATTGTGAATCAATGTTTTTGCCTGCGTCCACAGTTCGTTGACTTCTTACTTACTCGCCCTTTTATTCGGCAGCACACTAACCAAAACTCGAACTAGCATTGTCAACATGTGGATCGACGAATCTTAATTAATCACCAAGAAATTGTTTTTCCTGTAATTGACAGCCACCAACTATTTAAGCTTCATTCAATTTTAATGGAAATGACACTTTATTTGCATAGGAATTTATTACTAAGGCTAAGTTAACTAAAGAATGTTACCAAAAAATACTTGCAACTGCCCTCTTAAATTCAAAAAGTAAGGTGCCACCCACCTTAAGGGGCGTCCATGGAGAAGCTTGCTTAAAGATGCATTGGTTGCTACTGGGTTGTGTGTTAAATTGTTCACAAAATTGACAGTAAAACATCAAATCCTTTTTCCACTTCGAAGATGGAAGAGTTATCACACAGAACTGGAGCAATAACCTAACAAGAGCAAGTAGTCGTTCATTTTGCATTAAGCTTTACACTGAACTGCCTTAACGACGATTTTGAAATTTTGAGTCACCAGTATATTTCTTGGCGTTAAAATATTGTTTCGTAATTTGGTTAAACTTTACATTCACTGGAGGCCTTTAACAAAATACATTGGTTTTAACTTTCTATCGCTGTTAAATTTTTTGGGTAATAATAACAACAGTGATCGATCAGGACTAACATAATAGTGCAACTCGTGCTAATAATACCCATTGTTCATTGAATAAAAAGCCACAAATAACTTTTAGAATGGAATACCTCCCCAATAGTGTGAAAGCAAAAGAAAGTTACCTCAGAATCATAACCTCTTTAATACGGAAATCAATAATTTTTTATTCAAGCAAACTAGGTAAAATATTGAAAATTAAATTATGTAGAAATTATGAAATAACCCATTTATAAATTCACTGAAACACAATCACAGACTTTCATGCCAGTGCATTACAAAAACTGCGATTAACCTTAGTAAACATATGCATTTTCTTTGCAAGGAAATCGAGAAAGGTGCCTTCCACGGGTAAAGATGACGTTTATCATCAACTTTAACCGCGGGAAATTGAAAATCATTGTTGGAGTTGAGATGAGTGTGAGTTGTGTTACTTCGAGTTCTTACAATTGTTGTAGATAATCAGGACCCTCATTTTACTATATGTAATTTTCTCTTTGGAAGTCGTCGAAGGAACTGATGACGTTCCCCTTGGCCGTGTTGGTAAGTACGTTATATTGGGTAGTTTAATACTAACCAAAATATAAATTTGTTGTACTTTCTGATTCTTTTGATTTTTAATGTTGTACCCAAGAAAAGGCTTGCACTACGCAGTGTGTGGTTTGACTTTTTGCGTTTAGTATCAACCTCTAATTGCTGTTATATTCCTAACTTAGTTTGCACAAATCGCCTTATCTGCGTGATTGTAGCAAATAAACTAATAAATTTAAACCTTAAAAGATAATAACAACTTAGTCCCTGTTTTCGCTTCGCCCTTCGGATGATCCTTGTGATTTTATACGTCTCCAACTGTAAGCATACATTTCAAAATCAATTCATTGCATTGGTTCACCAAAGTACAATAGCGGCTTAACTAAAATGAATGTAAATTGAGTCTTTATTTGCATATGTCTCCAACAATGTGGAAAGTTGGATGATGTTGGAATTATTGACCATGGGTTAAGGGTGCATTCAACTTGACAAGTCGGGCACTTTAGCAAGTCGATGTTGTATTAACATGATTATACACTGTCAGTCTTCGTCGGGGCTTTGCTGCTCTATTCTATATTCGTGTGAGATTACAGCATTCGTTTATTGAGCATCCGTCGATGATGTTGGCTTCCAGTGTTGATGGAGAACAAATTCACACACCTTATATATCGTGTTTACATTTACCCGAAACCTGTTTTACTAATTTCGCTAATCTATTGTTATTTAAGTTTGAGTCTATTCTTAACATTAATGTGAATAACAATTGCTTTACATACCCTCATTTCATTTTTCATCCAATTTCAGACGAAACGCCAACAGAACGCTCTTCTATAACGCTTAGTGAAGGTGCTCAAAAATACATTGATAACACTTAATTTTAGCTGAAGATATGTACCAGAAAGGACTTCGGCTGCTAGTGGAATGTAGGAATCCTTCACTTGGGGATCCAGCGTAAGTTTCTGCTGCATTCTAATACGTTCTAAGCGGAATTTCTTGAAAAGCCTATATGAACTTGCTTTTCTGCAAGTCCACAAATTAGCTTCAAGAATTACTCTTATGTAAATTTGATTCTCAAAGGTGTCTAAGTTTTCTGCGTTAACTTTCCTCAATCTAACTTTAATGTTACAACTAGTGTAATAGTCTTGTCAACTAAAGAGGGCATCAAAAGTTTGTTTTCGATTCTGACATCTGGACAATTACTACTTATTTCTGACAAAAGTTATCTTTCAGTGCTTTAAGGCTGATTGCCACAGCTGCAGAATCTGGTCACGTTAAGGCTCGTGAAGTGATTGTAACTGCTTCCGCCCTTGCCTGGGGCGGCTTGCCTCTGTCAGTTGAGAAAGCAGTCGAGGGTTTTCGGCATCTTGCTGAAGAAGGAAATCCTCGTGGGCAGCTAGGCTTGGGAATCATGTATGCCGCTGGCGTTGGAGTAAATGCTAGTATACCGCGAGCCCTTGTCTACCAAACATTTGCCGCTCTTGGTGGTGATGAACTTGCTGAAATGGCCATGGTAAGCCCCAAGTAATCTAGTTGTTTTGTGGTTTTGTGAAATTCCAACCCAAAGATTTGCATAAAGTGGAAATAGGAAGGAGAGTAGGAAGGGCCTGCCGTTAGCAACAGGTTTGTGGGGTTTCATCACTAGGGCAGTTATTCTTCTCATAAGTTATGTAGGAAAGATCAAAATTTTGGATGCAATTTATAACATAGGCTGATTCTAGTATGTCGCAACAAAATCTAAAAAAGCAGATATTTGAGAATGCTTTCTTCCTTATGTTAAAACCTTGGCGTTAGATGAAAGTTTAGCTCAGAAACAGAAAGCGCCGGAAACCTCATTTGAGTGTTGGACGTGCTCAAATTTTTTGAACCACCAAAGTACTTTCCGAAAGTTTGTGTGATTTTAATGAGAATTCATTCTTCGCATCAAATCGGTAACTTGTTCATGATCTTGTCCACTATTAAAATTATGTATCCATTCGTTATGTTTTGTTTAGACTATCTTTAGTTTTATAAATCAATCGATTTTTATTCTAAAAAGGGCTACCGTTACCTTGTCGGAGCTGGTGTGGAACCAAATTGTGAAACGGCTCTGGCCTACTACCGACGCGTAGCTGCGACAGTCGCAGAGCAGGTGGAAAATCGCATAAAGGAGGGAGCTGGTCCCACCCTAACTGGACCCACTGTAGTCCGCATTAATCTGCTTGAGGAACGTGAACAGGCTTTAGGCGGTGGAGGCGGCGCTGCCCTCTCAAATTACTTTATATCTGATGACATCCTCTCCTACTACAAATTCGTTGCCGATTCGAATAATGTCAGTGCTCAGGTTACACTCGGTCAACTCTACTACAACGGCCAGCATGGAATTGACCTGGACCACAAATTGGCTCTTCATTACTTCAAACGTGCTGCCGATTCTGGGAGTCACCTAGCTATGGCCTACCTGGGAGAGGTAAGTATTCTTAAAAACAACGTCTTTTTTAAAATTTTTTGTCAGCTGTATTTCTTTATTGCTACTTAAGATGTACCTCGTGGGAAGTCCAGATGTTCCGAAGGATGAAAGTTTGGCACTGAACTATTTGCAACGTGCTGTAATCGCGGGAAATCCACTCGCCCTAACAAGTTTGGGGCTGGCTTATCTTCACGGTCGCGCGGGATTGACACCCGATCCTGTTAAGGCAATGGACCTCTTTGTTAAAGCCGCGGACCAAGGTTGGGCTGAAGCTCAACTGCAACTGGGCTTATTGTTTATGGGTCAGTTGCAGGTCGTAGTCCCCTTATCCTCACATATTTTTCAATAAGTTGTATTTTAAGGGACTTTTTCTTCTAGGCACTGTAGGGAGGACTTCAGACTACAAAATGGCATTAAAGTACTTCACTCTGGCTTCACAACAGGGTAACACTCTGGCTTTCTACAACCTTGGACAAATGCACGCAACAGGGATGGGTGTTTTTCGTTCCTGTAGTACTGCTACTGAAGTGAGTTCTGTACATCTTCTCCGAGCTTAGTTACTTTTCGGGTAAATGGTATTTAAGCGTATCCAGTCGGAACAGTTTTAAAAGCTTGGGCCGATAACCAATCTTGGGGTACCAACAAATCATCACAATAGCGATCACATCATCGATTTTTGAAGTGTCGCGTAGTCAATGAGCTTTATTATTCATCTATGTATTTATTTGGCCTTTGTAATTACTTTTTGTTCGAGTTTTATAACATTTCTTCGTGTTAATGTGCTTCATTTCGAACATAAACCGTCTTGGTGAATGTTGATTTGTGGTAGCCTTTTTAATCATGGATGCTATTCTGATCCAAAACCAGGAACCCTACAAGACATGTCAATACATTCAGTCAAGTTTCCATATTTATTAAAAAGGACGTCCTACTCACGTATTATGAACTATTTGACGCCCGATTTTACACACAGCTGTTTAAAAATGTGGCCGAACGGGGACGCTGGTCACAGCTGCTCACCTCAGCGTACCTCGAGTACTGGTCTGGCAATCGCGGGGCCGCCTTTCTCCAGTACCTTGCACTTGCTGAACTCGGCTACGAAGTTGCACAGAGTAATGTCGCGCTGATGCTGGAAGACGGTCAGTTTATCTCCTCATTTCATTCTTTATTTCAGTAGTCACTCGTTCTATTCGTGATCTCCAGATTTTCGTAATTTGTTGTCATTGTGCTGTGTTCCACAGTCCTCCTCAAATTTGCTTCTACGCCACTCTCGATTGCTTTCTTGTGGGTAGGCCATTCCAGCATAATTCCACTGGATCTATTCTCATCGATAACTAATGGCACTGGACCAAGGTTTTGATTGTGCTTAGTGTTTTCTTTTTAAATGTCGGGTACGAGTATGTTGTGGCCTACAAATACAAGTCGTGCCCCATCGCTGGGCCGAAGGCGAACGGCCGGGCAGACACACACTTAGTCGTTAGTCAGCTTGGGCCGCTTATGAGTACATCCCAACAGCTTTTATGATCTGTGAAGGATTTTGTGCGTAACGAAGGTGTCAGGAATGGTACTTGGTGTGGAAAGACAGTAATATTGCGACAAAGGGTAAATGCACCAATAACCCAACTTGTCTCACGAAAAAGGTGGAGTTTACGGTCCCGTCTTTGTTTACAACTTACAAAGAAGACCGTTTTCATGTGCTTTCACGTTTCCGTCAACGATATTCTTATTAATGCTAATCACCACAATTTGTAACGAATAGTTATGCTCACTTGCTTGCAGTGGATAAATTTGCTCACTGACGAGTAGTGACTTGCTGTCGATTTTGAATCTCACAGAATAGCGAGTTTTCGCAACTTTCTATAGGGTATTTCCTGGAATCCTCTCACGTTTACCTATATATACCTCCAGAGATTCTTTTTATATGTTAGATACTTTTGTACGTACTACATTTTCTCTCAGCACATACTTTTTATCACTATCTAATCTAGCACAGCATGTTTTAAACTTGCGTTTCTGTACTTACATGCGCGCTTTTCTCAATGGCATGGTCACTATTGCGTCCTAAAGGTAGCTATATTCTAGAATGCAAAAAAGCAAAACACCTACGACTATCACATTTTCGGTAGATCACTTGTGATAGTTGGATGTTGATTGATTATAATGAATATGGGATGACACATTTAGGCGCCTTTGTCTTCCGATGCGCAAAAGGCCTCAACGACAAACTAAATTAGTTTAAAATGGCCTTGGCTCTGCAAAAAAAACCAATCATACTGACCAATCAGTGCACAGAGAAGGCTTGTATTGTTTTAAATTACTTCATTAAGACGGTGCTACCCGTGGTGTAGGTTCTGCGTCCATTTGTACACCCAAGCTGTAGTGCAAGTGTGGGTAGCTAAAACTAATCCCTGTTTCTGTTTTGTTGAAGGTGATGTCGACTTCATCCCCAAGACTGAGCGTTATGAGCGCGCGTTGGTATATTGGAAACGTTCCGCCGGCCAAGGTATTACTTCGAACAATCCTGTCTCCTGTATCCGTTTGTTGTGTGTTGAACTGTTAGTACATTACTACGCTTCAGTTTGGTGATGTTCGAATTTACGCTTTCACATTAAGCTTGCTCCAATACTTTCTGTTGCTGCCCAACTATTGCATTTAGTCAATGTCGCTAGTCAAATTTTCTGCGTTCGTAGTTTGAGATCTATGGATAGGTTTATTACCGGTACAGATCGCGGAAGCATAAGTACTCACATGTTGTGGATAATTATGAAAAAAGTGCCTCACTACCGCAGCCATGCTATCTGATCTTCAGGTCAAAAATATTCTTTACTTTAGATAATGTAGGAGACGTGTGATGGCCACTTTTCCCCCAAGATATTCCGATGTCTTTGTCATTCATACCCCGCTACACGTTAGCGCGGGTTTAAAATGAATAATCGTAATTTTTGCAGGTTCCTCTTCATCGCGGGTGAAGTTGGGCGATTATTACTTCTACGGACTAGGGACCGAGGTTAACTACGAGCAGGCGATCCAGGAATACCGGATTGCTACAGATGTGCTGCGAAATGCCCAGGCCATGTTTAACCTTGGGTACATGCACGAACAGGGGCTCGGATTCAAACGCGTAGGTTCTGGGTCCCACCCACCCACCCACCCAGCTAGTTGAGTGTATCTTAATTCTGTTCATCTATTAGCGCCACTTCGTGTTCCATGTAATTGATCCGCACTGCAGAGTAATCCATGCTCTGTCCGATTATCACAGTTCACTCAACCCTACTCGCAATCAATTGCAGAAATGTTCGCTAAAAAAAACAATAGTTGAACACAGCAGCGCCTTTAAGTCGATTTGTTGGCGACTCCTGCAGTGGTTACGAGGGCGCTCATTGGTCAACGGTTTCGTACGTAGGCTTCTTGTTAAGCGTTCAGGTATTTTCATTACCGACGACATAACAAGGAAGTTACCTATAAACTCGGTTTTTAGTTTGAAACGCAATAGCATGCCCCGTGGAGAGCTGCGTAAAACCGATTTCCCCCTTTCGCTCGCCTGTCAATAACACCACCATGGTTTTTTTTTCAGGACCTTTATCTCGCAAAGCGATTCTATGACATGGCTGCTGAGACTTCGTCGGATGCGCAAATTCCAGCAGCGTTGGCCTTGGTCAAACTTTCTTTCCATTTCGCACTTGACTTTCTGCGAAAGGCTCCAATT
Source organism: Mesocestoides corti (assembly GCA_900604375.1). NCBI lineage: Eukaryota > Metazoa > Platyhelminthes > Cestoda > Cyclophyllidea > Mesocestoididae > Mesocestoides > Mesocestoides corti. Next base: position 50,807 of record UXSR01005473.1, read on the forward strand.
GTAGGTTTCCAGTAAATAGTTTTTTCCCATGAAATTGTGTAAAAAGAGGGCGACGTGGATAAGATGTTTAGGTAAACTCATGTCATTAGTGCCAGCATCTTCCTCGTTTTCAAGATGCATCTAAAGCATTATCTAGTTTACCATTTGCATTATCGGCAGTTCCTTTTAGACTGAAATGACTGAAATAGTAGTGCATTTTGACACGATCTAGCCTTCTGGAAAATCGATATTTTGAAAAGCATTATGACCTTGAAAGCGGCTGTAAGTTTGCTGCATTTACGTAAGCAACTGGCACTTTTAGATCCGGTGGATTGCTGACTTGTTCTCTTCATCATCTGATGGTGCCACCGCCAGGAATTCGGAAGTCACCATGCAGATGGACTGGGATTTCTACATTATTCCTCTTCTTGCTGGCCTTCTTGCTATCCTCATTGTTTACATTCGTTTACAGCGATAACTCTTTAATTTGTATGCCTTTTGTAAAGGAACCCAACATATATCATTATCCTTCCAGCACCTATTACCAGTCAGGTGTCCATGTAGATGCTAAATGGATTTTGTTCTTAAAAAATACATTATTCAAGAGCACAGTTCGAACTATTTGTTTTTCGTAAACATTGTGGTCACAGGAATGTGACCCTTGGCTAACCACAAGTGAAAATGTCAATGTTCACCCAAGGAAATGTGGAATTTGCGATGTTTTACTCAAAATAGGCGATTGGAGTAATTTTGTCTATGCAATATTCCAAGTCCCCAAAATTTATCGAAATAATTTTTGCGGTTAGCCAATAGCCTCGACATTAACGCCTTTCAAATCACAAGAGAGGGAAAAGTGGGATTTTGATGGTTTCCTAGTAGTTTAATATGCACCAACACACAAAACGCGTAATTTAGGCAACAACCAACTCATGCAAGCTGATGCCCAACATCGGTGTAGACGAGTTGTGTGCCAGTCTCGACAGCTTCATCGCCCTGGAGAACAATTTTTAACTTGCCAGCAGAGACGTCGAGGGTGAATTTGTCGCTGGACTGAAGCTTCGACAGAACTTTGGCCGACACCGGGGGCAGCGATCGGGGACCGACTACCGGATTCAAGTACCGGTAAAGAATCAATTCTTCAGTAGCTGTAACAAAACGGAGTCAATTAATAACTGACTTGACTGCAAAACTAGATCTAATTCGGAAGTCCCATTATATTTGGATTAGGGAAAGGGAGCCTGGGGTGGGAACATTAGGTCGCTTTGCAATGTGATACCGTTAATTAATGAAATAACAGCCTGCCGCTGTAAATAACGATCTTGGATAGTTTCGACACACTTGTGGAATCTAGCAGTATTTGGGGCGAAACCCCAGTAACTTGTGATGGTGCGGTGGGTGGGAGAGAGTGCCCAAATTGCCAGAAATGGACCCATACGACATGCACACAATCGGTTAGATTCCAAATCGTGGAGGTACAAGCAACGCGGCTTGTCGAGTTCATTGGATCCGAATAAAAGATAATTTGAAAAGCTAACTGTGTTGGATAAGTGGATAGATCTAACTCCTTACAATCAGCGGCTGGCATAAAGGTGCGGCAGATATTGAGCAGGCGTTTGGAGATATGATCGACAGTGTCACCATCACGAATGGGCACGCTTTCCACTGAAAAAAGTCCCGAGCCGACAGTGGGGTTGACGAAGGATACGCTGATGCTCGGTTTTGAGGCATGAAAGACGATCATGGGCTCCAGTGGGCAAACAGACTCGGTCACCTTAGTGTCGCCAGAAGTGGCAGCATCTCGAATCTCGCGGGAAATAAATAACACAGGGTGAGTGCAGAGTCTATACAAAATATCAGTAACCACTGTCCGACTATTGCATAAACACCTCAGCAAAAATATGCATTACCCATGTTGCTGCGGTTTTCCATGACCTTAAAATTTAACATTTCAGCGACCTAAATTTTCTATGTCACGAGTTCGTTTAAACGGGAGTTGCGCGTTTGGGTACTAGGAAGTGTTTACGTTGAGCAATGAAATGTTATCCTTTATTCTCGAACCTTTGTTCACGCGATACCTGCCCAGAAAAAAGTAATAATTCTTGATACAGTATTGAAGGGAAGATAGTCCACTGCCAAGTTGCACTTCCAGCGTTTCAATTAGTGAAAAATTTGCCTAATTCAACAAGCCATTTTGTTTTTATCACATGTTTCATTCCATTAGTCAACCATAACTTACATTCGGATTATTGTAGTATATATATTATTTTGAAAAGCAGGAAATTTCGGGACCTCTTTAATAGTACTTGTTGTTAAGATCTTATTATTCACAGCACCTACCTTGGGATACACTAAGTCATTTTTGTTGCACCAATTACAGCCAACGGCGGACGAGAAGTGTACAGGCAAACGCATTCATTCACGACGATAGCAATGCACATAGGGTGCAAACTCGAAAAGATAACAACCCTGACGTACGTTTATGGTGTTACTCGTGCCGTGGACATCATAAATAAGCACATATTACCTAATTAAAGCTCACTTTTTGCTTCTTCAAGCAAATTGGGTTGCTAGTAAATGTGAACAGACGACCAGTTCGACTACTTTAAATTACCGAGACAGTTAACAGGTCTCTAAAAAGCAGCAGACTTCAGCTTACCTCCAGTCCATCAGCCTCCAAACCCAGAGTAGCGGTAAGGTAATCATAATTGGCCATCAGAACGGCTTCCTCGTCGATTTCCAAGCGGGTATCCAAAGACCGCTTTCCATTGGAAAGAAAGCGTTCGCGGACCAACTGCACGAACGGCATTGCCCGTTTTGCCTGCTTGCCGAGTGATTTCATGTGGGGCTGCAGTGCGCGGGAGATGGCTGCATTATCGGGCAATTCGCCCACGTCCTTGGTCAAAAGGGAATGAAGGACGCCCAGGATGGTAGCCTTAATGGGAAACACCAACGATGTGGGATGCCAAACTCAAGGAGTGACGATGTTCATTTAAAGCATATTCAATAAAAAAGGAAGGTGGTGTATTTAGTAACTGCCACTACACAAAGTAACTCTCGGATGGTTTTAGGGGTTTGCAAATCAAAGTGAGGGATTACCTGCCAAGCCGGATAATTCTTGGCAATCCAAACTGTAGCACTGATGGGCTGTTTAGGTGGCTGATGCGCAGTCTGAGTGTTGACGCCGCCTTTCCCCTTGGGAGCACGAACGCTCGTTGCTGTTTTCAACTGAAGACGGAAAGTGCGCGCCGCGTCGTCCAAGTATCGGCCTAGAGCGACATTATAAGCAGATTAGCATACTCCACGTACTGGGCGAGGCGGCTGTTTGAGGTTATAAATTGAATCAGATACAAATTACGAGGACTAAGTAGGATGCGAGAGCATGTATGAAAATTACGGGAATGAGGCGTGGAGCATAAACACGTAGCTATTTGCAGCACCCAGCCTACGACCAAGCCAGATTAATTTAATTGGTCAATAAATGGGGTCTCAAGACTTTAACCTTGAAATCAAAGAGTTTTAACTACTAGTATGTGAAAGTTTAAGCATGAATGGAGTATTGGTACAATATGGACAGGAAGAAACACTGTGTGCCGATATACGTCCAACATTAAAAACGGTCAGAAAGCCCTACATAAACAAAATCTGACGTGAAAACGGAAAAAAATTGCATGTGGGTCTCAACAATTCCTTCCAACTTACAACAGGAGTCAAATTCAACTAATTAGCTAACTCAAACATTAGCTCATGATGACAGGAGTAAACTACCTACCTCGAGCAAGTACGAGTTTGTTGGCAAAATAACTAAGAGACCCAAATCGGTTAAAGAAAATGTTTCATTTCTTTTCTCGAAAGCGAGCCACACTGATCAACTGCAAATCATGAGGGGCCAGACCGAGGTACACGCGTTACCATCGACACACGGTGGTGGGATGCTGTCGAGCTGTCAAATGTTCGCGTTTCCATTCCCACTAAATGACTATCGTTAGTTACCAAATCTCGAACACGATTCTCAGAGATGCCTTACTGAAAGGTTACTAGAGGAAATCGTCAATTTCAAAGGAATTCGCCGCTGGGATCATGGGCGCGTATTTTGTCTTAAAATAAATTGCATGTTAGAACTACTCAAACCAGCTTAGCACCGTCTCATGGACATGCCATCACGATATGTTTCCTCGTTTAAAGCCAAGCAAAACACGGGTGAAAAAATCTTGAGGGACTTGTTAAAATGCAAGTATAAAGGGAGGGCCAGATTATGCGACGAAGGTGGCAATTTGTCTATCCAATAAATACACCAACCTTCAGCAAGAATTTTCCGGTCAACTGGATCTGCTTGACTTGGCCAATTGGCTTTGAATATGCTTTGTTCGTGCTGCAGCAAATTGCACCAAATGAACTCGCAGATATGCGAGCAGATGGGCGAGAGAAGGATGGCCTGTAGCTCAATGTACCGACGAACCAGGGTCGCGTGCATCCCCCGACTCTGGCATACCTCCCGGTAACGATCCTTGCAAGCCTGTGGAGAGGAAGGGGATTAATAACGGCGACACTCGCACAAGTACACGGTACGAATCACCCACGTCAGATTTAGTTCGTTGTTTATTAAACACGACAGCCTACATGCAAGTTGCCTTAAAATCGCACCTAGAAGCCATTGAGAGACCTAAACAACAACGATACAGTCTCCTTATTTGGTACTTTCCAGCCAAAAAGAAATTCGAATTGAAAAGTTCCATAACAACCTACGTCTGTGTTCACAGATTACACATTGTCACTCTTGTTATAAGATTTATAAAGAAGAGGCTTAAAAAACGGATCAGCGAATGAAAATCGGAGAAAAGACACCCGTACAATGAATTCATAGAAAACCACACGGAGAGCCTCTTTGTAGTTCTGAGCAGAGTAATACTCATCAGCGTTCTTGATAGTTAGACGAAGGTCACTAGAACGAAAGAAAGAAGCAAGATCGCACGCAAATGAAAATATTTCCCAAAGAGGGTGGCTGTTTGAAGGTGACATTGCGATATAGCAAATTATGTGCGCGGTGTCAATATGCCAACCTGACCCGCACGGTCCAACATTGTCAACGGTAGTACTTGTTTTTGCCACTATTTACCTACACGCTAGTTCCACAAGGCCATGACCCAAAGCCTGTGGAGAGGAATGGTCCAGAAGAGTCGTCTCAGTGTGTTCACACAAAAAGTGCAAAACTATATAAGAACCCAAATTACGAGAAACTGGATCTAGAAAAAGCCACAGTGCTGGCAAATGGCTGAAACCTTCAAAAGAGGCACTGTTCTCTGGTGATGACTAACAAACGTGCCTCACAGGCATGCATGGAAGTGGACGACGAAATTTAGAGAATCGGAATGAAGGTAGGTAAAGAATTGTGTACTTTTCAAACACACGATCGGCATGAAGGTCCATGGGTCCCGTTCTGAAGCCAGCAGTAACAGGGTCCCTTAGCGACTCGATAGTTGTGGCAATCCATTCGTAAAGTGCATAAAGTCGAAGGAGACCGGCTTCGGCCATCGACTCTTCCATGTTAGCGTCCTCCAATGTGTCACCTGCGTCCGCAAGGGCCAAACGCAGACCTGTATTAAGGAGTAGATTACTTTCATTACAATGATGGACCTCACAGCAGAGGCAAAATGCCCTCGGCATGGACATATCCTGCGAGGTAAATCAAATCCGTACAATTTTATCAAGGCTGACACCTGATTTAAACCGTAGGATTACCTAAGAAAATGAACGCGCTGAACAGGATCCCCATCTAATATGCTTCAAATAATTCAAAAAATCATGCATTAATTTTGCCCACACTCTAAGTTTACTGGTAAGTAGTAAGCGATTACTAGGATATTTTAAAATGGCAGTTGCAGGATAGGATGAAGCACTGCAAAACTACTCGAACAAGGTAATATTGCAGTGAATTCATTTGAAATCCATACTTTACCCCCAAAAAAGAGTCGCATTAAAAGAGGCGACCAACACAAGATCTGTGAGAGTAGGTTCAACGTTGTAAGCCCATTATTCACAGAGGAATGAACTGATACAGCCAGACGACCCCATGGGTCACTAGTGATTCGAATAGAAAATATGCACACCTACCATCAGCAGAATATTTGTCAATTGCATCTGAAAGAGTCAGGAAGTTCCCAGTTGACTTTGACATCTAAAAGGGTATTAATGAGAACAGCAATTAAAATTAGACTACTACTTGTTTTAAAGGGGAAGAAATTATCTCGAATTAAGTGAAGTGCTTTGAGGTGTCAAGAGAAGTACTGGGCTGTTTACCATTTCACACCAGCAGTTTTAATGAACATAAACTGGTAAAAGCTGCAACGCGTGAGAATATTTAAAAGCACAAATAAGCTTAACACTATCCTAGAGACTTTATCATCAGATCAATGTACGCGAACACATGGTTTACAATTGGAACAAGCCCCGCTAGAAAAATTCAAACACATCAGAACATAGCAACATCACTTACATTTTAAAAATCACAACGAACAAAAGGCAACAACAATTAAACCAGCCGCTTATCTAGTGAAGATAAATGCACAGCCAGCTTATAAAACCAAGTGTTGAGAAATAACACACGCCTTATAACCGCATTTTGTTAGGCAATATTACAAAGTTGGACGTAATGTTTGACGAGTTCACTGTGTCGGAGTCAGAACAAAAAATGCATACAGAAGGTGAGTTGAAAGTGCTGCAAAAATGTCGCCACTTGATGACATCCAGTGCTTACACATTGTGAGGTCAATCAGGCACTGATGCCTAGAATCCGCTTTCTTTTCCTAAATCCAGGCACTGCTAACTCGTAATTGACATGTAAAGGAGCGTGTATACAGTGAATACCAATATATCTAATGTAGATTTATTTTTTAAGAATCGTACTTTGGGTTAAAATTACCCATTCTAGACGGAGCCATTAGGGAACCCAACAATATGATGAGGCAACTGTTAGAGCTGAAGTAAACACTACGCCCACTTACCATACTCCCGAATTTTTTACCAAGGGGATAAAACGTAAGCGTCAACAGCAAACATAAAGTATGCTTAAACCAGCAGCACAAACCTTTTCCGAGTTGAGCAGCAACATGCCGTTGGCACGAATGCCCCTAGGCCACAGTTCTGGTGACTCAGGCCATATTGCCACGTGGTTGTAGAGGTAATAAGTCAGGTGGTTTGGTAGAAGGTCCTTGCCACTAACGTGTAAATCTACGGGATACCAATAGAGAAATTCTCGACGGAGTTTGTTGAGCGAATCCACCGTTACGGAGGTGTAGCGTTCGGCAGCAAGCTTAGCAGGGTCACCTTTGCCAAAGAAGATGTAATCCCATACCGCGGGAGTCATGTGTTCGGGACTGACAAATGTAGACGAGAGACGAATACAACCCACAGCACAAAAATAAGACGACTAGAAGATGCGTTAAACTGGATAAAATGGGCAAATTCACCAAGATAGGAGTTGCATTTAAAAGGCCAACTAGGTGCTGGATTAATTGTTTACACCATATGCGAAAGGGGCAGAGATGGGTATGAAAAATAAACTTTAGGGAAAAATGCCCAAAGTGAAATATGACTAAAGAGATCAGTGTGGAAAGCAGCTTCCGTAAAAAAAAGTGAGAAAGCGAAAAGAACGCACTAAATATTTAGCGAACCGCAGGCAGACCCGTCAAAGTTTCCGCCATGAAGAAGATGAGCAATAGTCTGGTAGGCCATGTAAATTGTTGAGTCAGAGAGAGACTCAATGAGCCACTTATCGTCCCACGGCAGACGCGTTCCCAGACCGTAGTTACGCGAACAGGCGTGTTCTTGGAGCCAGTTAAGGGTTGCTTCGATGTTGTTACGAGCCTACGTACATTTGAAAAAGACAAACTAATAAACAACCGTCTGTTCACTTTATTTTTTTACATTCAGCTACGAACAAATGGCAATGAAATCAATATTTGGGACAGTATAGACGAAGATTAATAGACAGGATGAGTTCAACTAGAAATCCTTTCTAAATGGCTAATTTACATTGAAAATTCCAGATTATACAGGGCATGGTCATCGATGAAATTGTTCATAGAAATTGTCTTTGATTTGAATTGAATTTATGCTTATAACTCAGCCTCAACTTACATTGTCCAGAATATACCATAAAGACTGTTTTGGAGGGCTTAAAAGCGATAATCTTATATTATTTGTAATAGTTACCAAGAGGAAAAACTGACCTCATCAACTATGTCCACCATGGCGAGAGATTCGCGGGTTGTTCTCTTCCAGTCTTCATTGCTATAGTCGAGGTACCACTGATTACACAACGAGACCACGGCATCATCACCACTGCGGGTTACAACAGGTTTCTCGGGTTCGTAGTACAATATGGCGTCATTCTAACCAAGAAAGTGGATAGGAAACATAACTGAGCAATTTCTGTGTAATGGACGTCAAAATACAGTTTCATAGGTCATTTCGCAACACAAGCCAAACAATAACCGAAAATCGCATCATGTAGTAAGGCTTTGTCTTATAGCGGAGAACTGAATAACTTATGTAATGATACGTGAAAATACTTGAGTTAGCTGATAGCAAACTAGCAGTTGCAAACTATCGAATAAACCACCATCAGTGGTGAAAAGGTGTGACTACAGCAAGGGTGCAACGAAGCAAAGATTGCATTAAGTGTGAGCTTTAGGAAATCGTCGTGTCAGACAGAGCGAATTACCGGAGCACTAGTTTAGTGTCTGTGTTACAAGGGACGACGGATAGCGCGCCTCCTGGAAGCCAGAGAAAGTGGTCAGGCAGACGGGTCAAAAGCATTTTACTATCGCCAAGGCATAAGAATAAACAAATGCAGCCATCCTTAAATGAACTTAAGGCTTGCAGTGTAACGCCTTACCGAGTCGATAAGTTCTTGTTGAATGCACTTCTTGACATTTTGCACCTTCTGGCCAGCGTATTTGCCCACGAGCAGGACACCGTCGTAGAAAGAAAGCTTGTATACCTTTTCCTTGGCTTCCTGTAATTTTTCACGGTCGTTTTGGCTGGTAATTTTCAACTCCTCGACCAATCGAGCTGCGGAAAGCTTGCCCAGACCCGGCGTCTCGATTATCTCCACTGGCTCGAAGGGGAGAACCATCTCGTCGGTTATTCGGTATTTCTCACGCAAGGCCTACAGGAAAAATGCACTAAAATTCCTACCGCTTTGGGTTCGCTATTATGAATCTTGGGGTAACATGAAACATGATCAACTAAGAAAGCATACCTGTTAACAAAAAAGAAAAGCATGGAAATTGAATGGTTTTAGACAATGCAAGTCCGTGTTAAATACGTAGGGCTGATCTAAGAAAAAGGACCTACTACTTCCGCCATCACAAAATTCGGGCCGGATGATATTTAATTCCAGATAAAAACTAGTCCAATAAAGTCTCATTATCATTTCTGCAAGGTCGATGTACTAATCTCCAGAAAGTAAAATTTAATTGGAGGAAGTGTAGTGTAAAATTGAAATGCAAAACGGAAGGGGGAAGAGGATAATTTTACCACTACCGATGACGCAGTGTGTACTTAGATAAGACACAATTTAGTCTGATTTCGGGAAATCGGAATCACACCGTAAAATAGTTTGTGCAAGTTTGTGCTGGAGTCATTAGACCGAAGTACAAGGGATGCAGCGTAAAACAAGTACTATTAGCATTTTTTGAGAGAAAAATTTGCGACCTTGTATTCTTAAATACAATCTTTCAATTGATGCAGCCAACCTCACCACAAGACAAGGGAAATCGTGCAATGTAAAACCAAGCGAGTACCACATTAAAAAACACAGATATCTTCTAAAGTTCACTTTTCGACGCCATCAAGGTTGTGCTACTTAACTGTGTTCTTTACCTAACCGAACCTATAATGTAGATTGAGAGTAATCCAAATTCGCTTTGCACAAACATCTACCGAATAAAGCAGGATCATTGCATATTGCGAAACGTGGAAAGGACAACCAACCTTTTTACTTTTTACGTCGCGAAGAGCAGCAAAATCATCCGGCGAGTCACTTGGAACACTAATCACCACGCCAGTTCCTTTAGTAGCGGATATCGAAAGCATTGGGAGAGTGTAGACACCATGCTCGTAGACACTTAGGGGAGCCTTCAAGCGGAGACCCAAGAGTTCCTCGCCCACAAGCTTGGCCACAACATCCATCTTACCAGGCTGGTCAGGGTCCAATAGATCCTATTTACGACGAGAGAGAAAGCGTTGTAAATAACTTGCGTCGAAACGCCATTTGTTAAGGCAATGTAGCAACATCTAGGGTCATGATGGTGGGGAAAAACATACCAGGAAACATTCAATTTCTACGATGGTCGTCAGCATCAAATATGTGATGATCTGACTTAGCTAAGTTCAAACCAAATTCCCAAGGGTCGGAACAGTCCAATAAAACATAACATCCCAAAATTAGACCCGATGTTGACTTCTGTTCAACTTTTTAGACAGCCCACTAACAAAAGTAACCAAATACACGATTGCAAAATATTGAAACTAGCAATTTTGGTGACAAAATTGACCATCATACCTGGTAGGCCATGTTAAGCGCTGCTCGTTGTGTGAGCAAAAATATACAAGAGAAGCGTTTTGAGCGGACAGCAACATATTCGATTGATGGATGGAGCCAACAATTTGTCTGGCCGTACACGGTCTCCGGTCGCAGCGTGGCAGCCAAGAGATATACTTTTTCCAACCCTTGAACATTTCTACAAGACGAAGGTAAGACAACAAATTGTGGCAGAAAAGTTAGTGAGAATGCTGCGACTTACTTAAGTTTTTCAGGCAATTCTGAGATAATTAGTAGTTTAACGAGGGTGTACTCCATGGGGCAAACACCCTATACAAAAATGACAAAAAACAGAACAGTTAAGAAGCGAAATTGGTTCGGAAATGCAGATACCTGGTGTGTTATAAGTGTACTTGAAATGAACTCAATCACGACATAAACTAGTACAAGGTAAATGCAGCTATTTACCAGACACCACACAATGGCTATTTAATCACTTGACCGATTTTTACAAAACCTATTTTTGCCTCAATGATAAATAAATGAGAAATATATCACCAGCGTCAGAAAGGAACTCATGTGTTATATATGGAGGTGGCAAGCATTCGAAAGAAAATAGAAACATACTTCCCCAACGGTTCGCTCGTGATCCATACATGGTTGATTGTCTTTTGGTGAGAAGATCGTGTACCGTTTGCCATACGCAACTTTGCCGCGTTTCCTGAGATGCAAAAACTGCCAGCGAACAAGAGAATCGTAGTAGGGGTTAGCGTCGGTTGTGATGAATGAGCGCCGCCAGTCTGTCTAAAAATAAAGTTTACCGCAGTTCATGAAAGTGACACCGATAGGGTTTATCCTAAAATAATGGAATGTAACTCACCTTAAGGCCCAGCCTTTGAAGATCTCGCATACACCACACGGGGAAATACACCAGCCAATAATTTGCATCTGTGAACTTGGGAATCTCTGACTCGGGGATCCCCATTGACAACAAAATCTGCCACTGATACTTCATGCCCCCAGTTTTGGCTACGGCTTTACTCTTTTTACTTTTTGATTTATCAACCACCACCTGTTCTGACTCGACACAAGTGGGTTTCTCGTCCACATTAGCGGGGAACACTGGAGGACAGCCATAAAGCTGTAGTTCACGAGCCAATTTATCTGCAGAGGCTTTAATGGGCGTGCCCGTACAGTGAAAACCCATTGGCCAGAGGACGGAGTTTCCCTTCAAGCTCTGAAATCCTGCAGCAAACTCAGCTTTGGTGATGGAAAAAGCGTGACCCAGGTGAAGGCGGCCATTCATATAAGGATACGGGAATGTAATAAAGAATTTTCCTTGTTGTTTGAAATCGTTGGGAGCGTTTACCTCGAAGAGGTGTTCGTCTGTCCAGAGTTTCTGAACAATAAATTCAATGTTTTGCAATTCTGAAAGTTTGGCTGTGCCTTTGCGTGCCATGACGAAGGTGGACTCTGTGGCTAAAGGACTACGAAAAAAAGTTAATATGCAGGTATCAACATAACGGCAAATAAGCTAACCTCCGACAATTAGCAAGCACGATACACAAACCCGACGTTTAGATAGCATAGCTATGTCGACATAAGAACATCCTTAGGAAGAGTTGAAAGCAAGTTATCTCATAATCGTGGAAAAAAGGACTTAATTTTCAATGTAGTCTTCAAACTCAAATAAATAACGATGCATAGTACAGTTTGATAAGGGCTGTAATAGCAACCAACGTTTTTAGTTACTGTGGCATGGTAAGGAGAGGACAATGCCATTTATTTAATATTGAATAGTACTAGATTAAGCTTCCTTAACGTGCAAAAACACTAAGATCCTATGTAAGATGAGGTGACGAACTTGCATACCTCTTAATGACGACCTGCCAAAATTAGGGACCAAAACGTGCTGTAAGGTGTGGTGTAGTGGTGTGGTGTGGTGTGGCGTCGGATTAGGGCGCAGACATATTGGACCACCTGGCCTCAGCCAATCCCGTGTCTCT
>UXSR01005474.1:335-70918 GCA_900604375.1 Mesocestoides corti
ACGCATGTCTGCGCCCTAATCCGACGCCACACCACACCACACCACAAACCACACCGCACTCACACGAAGAATGGGTACTCCCGTTGGGCGCTTCATTACTGTTCTGAGACAAGTTCCTCGATCTATTCTTATTCCAAGTTGTATAAATAGTCACTCATACCTCATCATTCCTGTACGTCTGGCTGGGCATTCACATTGGCAGAATGTAAGACACACTAAGGAAGCCAAAGATAAGGAACGTGTCCGTGTAACTACGACTGTTCTTTATCAGATTGATGCCGCAATTAAGAGTAATTCTCAGGTCCTGTATATTTATTTTAGGTTGTGGTGGCATACGAGATCCAAAGCTTAATAGTAAACTCGCCGCCGTCATTGCCGATGCAAAGTCCAAAAATGTCCCGATGGAAACTATAAACAGACGCCTTTCTGCCCAGGATATAACTGATCCTTATGTTATAGAAATACAAGCACCTGGTGGCATATTCTCCCTCGTAGAGACCCGTTGCAAGTCTGTAAAATCAACTAGAGATAAGGTACAAGCCATTGCAAAAAAATATGGGTAAGAATTTCGTTAATGTGATTTTAAAAATAGCTTTAAAGTTACGAAATCAAATCAAGGTTCAATAGCCAGTGAATTCTTTGAGCACATTGGTGTCGTCTCTGTTGCTCATCAGAAAGCTCTGGAAAATATTGATTCGGCAACTGAATTGGCTATCGAGTGCGGCGCTACTGATGTAAGAGAGTCCGAGATCGACATTGGAGTTAAAGGATTTGAGGTAATTTAATGGCCACGTTTGAATTTGCATAAATTCTTGTCGAAAGTGGATGCGGCCCTTCACCGTATAATAACGTATATTATTTTGTTCTTAAGGTACATAACTCTAATTTTTGTGGGTGTTCTAACTTGCCATTATAAATCTTCACAAGCCTCTACTATGTGACATGTTGCACTTATTGTGATTTCCGTTGCTTTATGTTTATTATGTCTGCTTAGCTGCCCAACTCAAACAGTTGCGATGATTGGAAACACCCTTATCATGTTTCATGTCTTTATGTACAAGTTACTCGCAAACCAGGTTATCACCGTGACGACTTCTGCCTCTTTGATCAAACCACGTTTTTCCATTGCTAGCATATTCCTATGTCAATTGCTCAATAGCTGTCCTAGTCGCGTCATGAGTATTGAAAGCAGGAGCTTGGATTTAAGGGATGCTAAAGCGAAATGTATGTAAATTTTTGTTGTATCAGTGAACACGTCCAAGCCAAGGATGTTCTTACACAGGTCGTAAAATTCGTTTCTGCGAATCTCTATTTTCTGCGTAAGCGTGAAGTCTCATGGCATGTTTGCGTAACAGTCTGTGCTTGGTGTTAAACACGAACAATTTCTAACCAATACAATATGACGTAAACACATGATGTTAATCACAGGTTGTAGTGGGAATCATCCAGTGGTTCGTATAGCTGCAAAGACAAACTCCATTATTGAGACATATTTCTTACAGCACTTGAGCAAAAGGCAAGAAATGTTGAATGTCTGTTGAGTAATTCGTATGGGGCTGTGTGCTATTGTCCTGATTATTGATTTTGGGTCGCATACACGAAAAACTGACTGTAGAATGCCGGTGGGAACCTGTAGTTCTCTATTCACCTGCTCTGTCAAAGTTAATCTCCGCTCTTCGACTTGCGCCTTATCCGCATAGAGGGAAACTTGGCTGATAACCAGAATGCATAATGACGTCATGTTTTTTTGTTGTTTTGTTACCTTGTGTGTGTCACCTAATTTGATAATTCTCGCACTTGGAGTGACCTTTGATCTTCGTCACTATGTTTTACTTGAAAGTTATCAGTAAGCATATTATTCTTAATTTTCAGTTTCACTGTGAATTGAATGATGTGGATAGCGTTCGACAAAAGCTTGTTTCTCGTGGTATTGACGTCTATGAATCATATTGCCCTTATTTACCACGTCAAAAAGTAGCTGTTTCAGCCGAAAGCGGGCGCCTTATCAATGAGATGTACAATCGCCTTCGTGAGGCCATTGATTACGCCGACAATTTTTACGACAACTGCGATTTAACCGAATAAATTCGAAGATAGCTTTTCTGAAGCAACTTTACCACTATTGCCTTTCTTTGTTGCCCAATTATTTGATACTAGTAAGCTCAACCAACTTTTGTTTTTTATCTTATTAAAACACCGCTTTCCACAATCGTGGTACGCCACTGTGAAGTCGTTACCGTAATTATCAGTGTGTATGCGCTGTTTAGAAACACGTAAGTAGTGTTCCGCAGTCGGGAATGCGGTCGCAACAAGCAGCAAGTGTATACTGAGGTTCTTAAAATCCGTTTAATCGGATTCGGAAGCTTAATTTTTATTCACAAGTCGATCTTTTACCGAAAAGTCAAGCGTTGGTTTAAGTGCCGGTTGTTCAATCAAGGGTTTGGTATTGAGTGTGGAGAAGTGGCTTTTGCTATGCGCCTGACTGATTGGAAAAGCCTGTGACGAACTACTAAATTGCTGGTAGTGTGGATCCCTTTCGCAGAAGTCCTGTTTTCACTAACAGACACGTCACAACGCTGCGTCACAGTAATGAGAAGTAGGCAAAGGTCCTTGTGCGTCCTGATTTCATAAGGGGCAATTCTAATGTCAAAGAACCTCATAATCCGGGACCGTTGGGGCGTGGCTTAAAACATCGCGTGAGACTGGATTGGGCACTCCCTATCAGGGACACTGTTTGGTGACGACGCAAGTGCCGGTTTCCTCAGTCTAAGCTTGCCCTTCAACGATTGGGTAGTGGCATGCAGATGAGACGAACAGCACTTATGGCTTTGTTGACCGCGTTTCTGCACCGGCGTCGAAGTGCATTGATTTGTTTGTCTTGAACCTCAGACACGCCGAGGTAGTTCATGATTTGGGCTAGACATCGGAATGCTGGTTCCTAACCAACTGAGGTCAGTCACCGAAATCATTTAGAGATCTTATAAAAATTAATAAAATGAGGCAATAAATCTGGGACAGGGCTTTGGAAGTAGAGTCATTTTCCTCTCGTGGAATTCATTTGGTAATTATGCACCAGGCTCAGGGGACCAGGCGGATTTTGATGTCATGATCGAATTTAGCAGCTGTGTGCTCCCCGCAATATTTATGGTGGTTTTAAAACCTCAAGTGCGTTATTGAGCCATCTCTCCTGAGGAAGTTACATTTGAATGTGCGCCTAGTAGCCATCAAGACAAACGCAAACATATGTTAGCTAATTCGTACCGCGTCAGGGTGTGTGAGCTCGTGCACACTGTCGCGACTGCAATCGATCACACTCGTGCGTTGTGTTCGCACGCAGGCTCGTTTCTCCGTCAAAAAAAATGCTAGTCTAGTAACCCGTAAGTTTCCCATCGTATTTAGTTGCGCGATGACAGACAGAAGCACAATATAAAAGTGGCTTTCATTCAGTCCTTATATATAGTTGAAGTGTAAGTGCTTTTTAGCTGTCTGTTTCCTCCGATTTGCCGACCCATTAGGTAGAATAAATTATTACGGCAATACATTGTGAAATAGAAAGTCTTTTTGCTCCGTCAACTAGTTTGAAGTTCATGACTACATCCTTATCAAATATAAGTGAGGGCCATTTGACTAGCGTTCCAAATTTTTGAAATTAGCCAGTTAACCAGGACGTCAAGTGCCAAATGAAAGCAGAAGCCACACTCAAAAAAATTAACGTGCACCTGGGACTAAATCCATCCAATACAATGATGGCGTATTTTACAGAACCAAAACCAATAAATTGACAACTCGCAGATCCTAGTTGTTGCAATCCACCAATTACATGCCATCACTAGCTGGAAATACCAGACTTTATAACACCACACCAGCTTTCAAGAACACTGCATATCGCTCCTGGATTTTATTTCGAAAATGAGCTTTCACAGGCTTCTAGTCATGAATTTACTCAAAAGATAAATGTAGACAATTTCCAAAATTTTCAGTAAGATTATAAATTTTCATAAACCTGAAAAGAATATGCTGTCAACTTGAAGGAATAAACCCACTTAATTGATCGGCTGTCTGTGTACTAAATTTAATTAGTTGTTAACAACGCTACACATTGGTATGACATGACGGAATTGGCAGAAGTAAGCTAGCAGTGGCAATCACACGGCTGTCGAATTAGCCGCTATCGTCATTTAATTTAGCAATTTCGAAAGACATCTGTATCGCCAGTAGGGTTAGTTTCAATAACGTTTTGTCAAGTTACACCTGTTTGGGGTGAGAACATTAAATGAACAAAAGCGATGTATTAAAGTATGCGTGCTCAAACCTCGTCAATTCATCATCTGCGAGGGGACATATAGCATAAATGAGGAGCTGTTGTGATCTGCATCCTCAAGTTATGCCCGTTATTAACAAACCTAGCCTTGTACAGAACTTAGGTGATAACCCGAACTAAAACAATGGACATCAATTTTGGCGAGTAATGTTACCTCATGACCATAATTTCGTGGTCGTTAAAAGGAGCGAAGTGACAAATCTGCTTTTTCCGGATGCTTTAAGCCCCAAGAGGTATCCTTAACCAGAAACACTTATTTATCAACGCTGAGTGGGTGTGCCTAGATTTAAGGAAGCCGCGACATCTATAGCACCTCTGTCAATTTGAATGCTTTTGCAAGAGATTTTACAAAGCCAGTCATGTATCATGCTTTCGACCAAGAACTAATGACATTCAAAACAAAACCCACGCAGAGTTCTGCTGACAAAATATCCAGTTCCTAATAGTATTTTTAGCAAAGCCTCTCCTTTATATTCATTTGAACCGACAAATTCCTAATGGAGTAATTTGAAGCACTCTACCAGTTTATAAGCCCCGAGTCAATAGTTAATGTTTTACCCGGACGGTGATAAATACTGCTGTTAAAACATCGATTTCTCATTTAAGTCACCGAATCAGAAGTCAAAATGAAATTAAACGCAATCAATTTTACCACTTGACTAGGAGCCAGTTCCATCAAACAACCCTGTGACGATGAGCCAGATTCATTGAGATTGGTTTAACCTGTTATAGAAGAAGTCTAAGTATTCTATTTAAATGAGTCCTTTTATTGAATTGCTTATTGTTTCCCAAGCCATGCTATGCCCATCAATATAAGCAGAACCACCACGTTAATTCATAAGGTGGGGTTTGTCTGAGATTTCAAAATGTACCTCTCCGGGGGCTGAATTAATTTGAAAGACGGTTATTAGGATTTATAACAAACCACAAACATAAGCAGGACTCAAAGATTTGAAAACACCAGTATTTATTACACTTTTAATTTGCAGAGTTTAGGTACATTACTAAACATCTTTGAATAAGTCGATGTGCCAAACGTACACTGATAAAATTTAGGCACACTAACAAAGCAGCCCTAAACCTTTCATCTAATTTCACTCACGGACCACCTACATCACGTTTCTCCTATTAAAAAATTAAACATCAGATCCTTAGATTTGTAAAAAAAGTGTTCTTATGAAGGGAAAGCACGGCCAGGATGTCTGCCGAAAATAGCGCTTGGTTGAGGGACAAAAACAATAGAGAACTAGACCCGTGTAAGCGAAGAAATGAGGCCTGAGAAATAGTTTTAGTCTCCATTTCGTTCTGGTACAGAATCCTTTGAGCCTTCCTTTACTTCAACAACTTCGGTCCTTATTGCATTCGTTGCAGCAGGTTTCTTCTTTGAATTCTTCCTTTTCTTGTTCGTTTTTGTTTGATGCTGTTGCTGAAGTTCCTGTTGCTCTTTTTCAGACACTACTTGTTGTGCTTCTATCGGTATTTCCTTTATTTCGGGCTCCAGGTCTTGAGACATCGTCTGCGATTCGGAAGACGTGACATGATGCTTCGCTGTCAACTGAGGCGGTGGTGGGTTTCTATGCTGCGATGAGGGTGTCTCACGAGAACCCTTATCTGCCTTGGTAGATTTTTTGGAAGACGCCTGGTTCTCAACTACAAGCGAAGCTTGCGCCATATGTTGACTATCAACAGTAGCCATTGTCGCCGACTGGCTGCATGACGTCGGACGGATAGGTCGACGACGAACTGGACGACTGGAGTACTTCTCGAGGGCCTCTCGAACATGTTTCCCGTCTTCAAGTTTAAGGACATCAATAAGCTGAGTAAGTCGGTCCCTAAAGGTCACCAACGATTCCAAAGGGATGCCAATAACGCTTCGATGAAAGTCCGTAACCTGGGAAATGTGTAGACGATTGCCATAACGAGTGTTGTGTATGTCGAAGAAGTAGCGACGCTCACCGGAGGGACTGTAGAGGTATTTGACCTGAGGAGGCTGACCTAGGGCCTGGTATCTCACACAAATATCACCTTAAAGCAATGAAGTTAATTAAATTAAAATGGCCGCAATTACGTCTAACGGAAAACAGGGTGAACTTCGTTCTACAGGCATTAAAAGGGCCGACAGGTGCGGAGATGAAGAGATTGGGTCAAGACTTTTTACTCCTACATGACGAATAGCACCTGTTATTACGTAAAGTGTGCATCGCCATGTCGATGCGCTGGAAACGCTTAAAACAACAAGGCGGCATGTGGAATTTAAACGTAGCACTTAAACCAAATATTTTGAACGTCTCCTGCATTTAAACGGCAAGTTAGGTCGATCTCGTGCTTAATAATGTTGTAAAAATTGGGTTAGTGAGAGGGAAAATAGCCAATTTGAGGATAAGAATGAAAATACCACAGTAGAGGTATAGGCTGGCATGTTTTTAGTGGGACTTGGAATCGATCCAACACAAGCCCCATTCCTGAGAACTCGAGTAAACAAATCTAGCTGTTATAGAATGACTCACTTCAAGGAAAGTCAAACGAATGTCGCTATGATGACCTTCACAAAAATAATTTTTCAATAACAGGTGGAGTGCACCTTTCACGTTGTGAGATAATTTAAGCTTGAAAATCCCAAAAACGTCAAGTTGTGCAATTACACCATAAATACGAAAATATGCCAGAAATATTCCATCTTTGCAGAGAGACGATTCATTAATATCATACTAAATTCGTGAATTGCCTTTTAATAAAGAAGTCCTAGGTATTTATCGAATACGAAATCTGAATCTTGTTTTATTTAGCAAGTTTACCTTTATCTGCAAAGAGAGCAAAATAATAAATGTCGCTCCACTTAACCATCGACCAGGTGAATTAGATCATACCTATGTGCAAAATTGTGCCAACCATATAAAGTTTAAAGTATAAGTAACCATGTCGTGACATCCGAACTTAACTTAACACGAATTCGGATTATGGTGCATCCCTCTCAAATTTCAAAATAGCAAAATATACGATGCTTCGTTGGTTGTCAGCAAAACTAACAAACGCGATCTATTCTCGACTTTCATGTCCCATAGCTCTTTCTATAAGAATTCTGCACATACAAACGCAGGTCAGACGTAATCCATCCAGTGTAGCAGCTAAAGGCATCAGGCATAACTTTGTGACGCAGGAATCTTCCTGGACTGGACTTTTCTGGCACGTGGGTGCTACGCGTTTACACAACACGGCCAACAGCACTCAACCGACAGAAACAGGGCCGTGTCCTGCAACCAGCACCTCCTGTCAGCGGGTTAATCGAAGCACGAAAAATGCGCATGCTGACCCAGCATAGGTAAAGGAAGGCTGAATTGGGATGTGCAGTAGCCCCTAACATTCAGATAATCTTGTTCTCCAAAGGGTCCTCAAACAGACGCATCCCTTAGTGCTGTACAGATGTCTTAGTGTGTGCGAATGATACACTCCAAGTAAAGTGTCAAGGGACTTGGAGGAAAATAGGGATGTAAACGATGGAGGCTTGAAGACACATTGGAAAGTAAACCGACTACTAAATGCCAGTGCGTTGCTTTTTTGTTTGGTGGAAATTGCTATTCCAATAAAAATCTGCGATAAACAGAAGGTTCAACCATTTTCCTGAAGGAAATCGGTTAATTCAATGCAAACATACCAATGAGCCAAAAGTACAATATGAACAGAAGAGAAATTAACCAAACCTCCGGGTCTCTGCCCACTAAGTGGTTACCATTGACAAAGTCAATCGCGAGTCTGAATGAAAAATTAGGTAAAACCATGAAAGTGCTCGTCAAGCCAATAATGTAGACTAGTTGGTTGTTAAATCGATCAACCCTTCGACTTACTGCCAGTTAGTCAAGCTCTTCGCCGACACCACAGAAGCGACTCCACAACACACCAAAAGTTGATGTCGACAACTGTTCGCGCACTTACAGCGTCCTCCAGCACATTTGCTCAACAAGGCTAACTTACGAAAGGCGACTTCATGATAACCAATAGCGGGGATTGGACACAGTCGTGTGGTCGACTGTCAAGAGAGGTGGGGCTTATTTACTGCAAAGTTATATTGCCCTGACGTAAACCTGAGTGGGTTTAGTAGCCTGACAAAAAATTCAACTCCATTAAAAATGAACTACAGCGTTTTGCAATTGTATTAGTTTGTTTTTTAGGGAAATCGGCACATTCACAACGAGACTTTAGAAGCGAACTTATTTAACGGCATTCCGTTAAAGAAACCCGTCAAGTGATACCATCACCTTGACTAATCAGTTTCTCGAAAGTAGATTGCAGGTGGATCTGACATTATTTGCAAGTATAGAAATAAGAACGATTACTTCTGAATGATTTGAGAAACCTACGAAGACTCGATGTTTGACGCAGTGAATTTAAGATAAATTTCCCTTTTCATAGAAATGTAAAAAACAATTATTAGAAAGCATCAAAGTTGTCGACGGTACTTATTTTTGCAACATCGTTTTATTAGGGGCTGCAATTAGGAGTAAATCATGGATGATGGCACTTTTTGGTAAGTGCAAAATTATCTTTAATTCTATAATCTTAAGCCAAAATAAACAACCGAAATGGTAACGTAACCTAC
Organism: Mesocestoides corti; assembly: GCA_900604375.1. Lineage (NCBI taxonomy): Eukaryota > Metazoa > Platyhelminthes > Cestoda > Cyclophyllidea > Mesocestoididae > Mesocestoides > Mesocestoides corti. Next base: position 9,251 of record UXSR01005474.1, read on the forward strand.
GAAACAACTGAATCTGAACGAAACCGACGGAAGATAAACCCAACAACGAGTCTGAAGACACTTCGGTATTACTCTTCTGGTAAAACTAAAACCAACTTCATATTAGTTTCCATCAGCTCAAGGAATGCTGCGGAGAAAGCCGAGTTTCAGGTGCGCATTATTTCACGTGTTTGCTTAATTCTAAGGGGCCGCACTGGTCAACACTTACAAACCGAGACGAAAGGCATAAAAGAAACCACTTACTGATGAAAGCGATTAAATTTGGAAGTAGTGATTCATAGATTTCTAGACACACAGTCCTCAAATGTACAGGCAGAGGTCGGGAGCCATTTTCACCATTCGTTGAAGCACCCTCAGTCTGTGTAATTGGACCAGCCTGTAACCATCGTCTAACTTTTCCGTCTTCATCAGTGGAATCATCCGTTGACATCGTTGGACGCTTAGAAAGGACTTTGAGAGAACAATTCACATCTCGGTCGCAAAACTCAGCCGGGACGAGTTTCGAAAGATCAAAAACAGGATCATTGCCTTCTGTATTTGCCGAAGTACCAGTGTTACCATCATGCAGTTGGGCACATGAGAGCAAGTGACGATGTAAGTGAGTGCACAAAGAAATGGGGAATGTTACTTCATCGTAGCGTTTAAATCGGGACTTCAGCACAGCCCACGGAGCCAGATCTGGATCTCCGTGTTCGAGCCCATCGTATCTAGCATTCTGTCTGGAACTCAATACTGAGTCTTTTCTCAAAGGTGACTGAACGACACCCATGGAATAACCAACAAGTTCGGTTCCCGATTCTTTACTTTGTACCAGCTCTCTCATAAGCATACGTCGAGGTCTCCCCCTCAAATGCTTTTGGTTCTGATTCGGCGAACCGCCAAAGTTCCCGTAAGCCGAGCCATTACCGTACTGCCTAAAGTTCTGAAATTGCTGGTTCATATCGTAACGACAAGCAAACTCGTCAAATGATCACTGTGCGGCATCAAGAACGTCTTGTGTGACGAAGGCACAAATTGCATGCTAAGTTGACGGTGTCTTATTGGCTTCAATGTGAACTCTCCAATAGAGAATGTGCGCTTGTGTTTGCGCGCCACGAGAGAACAAATGCAAGGTGCACTTGCCTCAAGGTCACAAAACGCATGATTGTGATTGGAAAGAAGAACCACGGCTACAGTAAACTTGACTAGCTTCGACATGTCGGCAGGTTCATGAAGCTGAGTGGGGCTTGAGTGCTCTAACATTTTAATACGACCTCTCTATGCTTTTCAATTAGAAAATGCTCGAGTATCTAGTTTGAAATAGCACTACCATATAATATTAGGCAATGGCAAATTGGTCAATAATACTCACTAATGTTCAGGGTCCTAGTTGCGTTGCCTTGGATGCTTAACAGGGCACGAAAAAGCAACATGGATGCATATCGCAGTACCTCTCTCCACGTTTATTTAAAGTTATGGTTGTTTGTTTGATTGCTTCTGTGTTGACTTCAGGGTAGTTCAAATTGTAAATACCCATTCTGGCGCGATTTGACGCCGCTGAGTCATAAACGAGTCAAATCAGAAGCGATAGACTTGGGGGCTCTCTGCACCAATTTGTTTTTATATTAATACACTTTAATTTACAGGTGATATAAGCTGTTACCCATTGAAATGTTTTGAAAAAAATTATCTAGATACATTTCCCAATATTCTTGTAAAGTTTGATGTTCGCACAAGTCTACATTTCAGATGGACATCTCTGTAAACACGGACAACGAAACATTACTTTTGCTGATATCACAACTAGCTTGTCAGCTTTCGGCGATACAGCCACGCGGTCTTTTTGGGAGATGGGGGCTGTGATTACTTCGTCACTCCTTGTACTGTGTGTCAAACAAAGTCTATTATGCTCTGCCCTGGTGTAAAAGACAATTTTAAGGCTTGGTAAAGTCTAGTTATATTATAGAGGTGGATTGCAAGCCACTAAACAGCACCTAACTTTCGAATTATGCTATCGGTGCTCTCATTGTCGCAAAAAAAACTGTGCCATTGTATTCCAAGAAAACGTAACTAAGTCATCGAACACAATCTAGGCAGGTCAGTGGCGAAACGATCATTCTCAACTTTATGTTGGTTCTTTTGGTCGCTTGAATGTTCCTCACAGACACGATGCACTGTGAACAATTTGACGCCACGTAGTTCCAACTTTTTTTTGGTTTCACGTGAAAACGTGCAAGACCCTGACTGCTTAACATTAATTTCATCATTTTCCCCAAGTTATGTGAGACATATTTGACATTAGAAGTGACTACCTCTGTGAAAGCGTGGGGAAGACTCAACGAACTGAGTATCCGGTGCAACCTACATTAATCGGCCACACTACATTAGCAAAATTTAACGGATTATAACACACGCGTTCGTCTTGGAAACACAAATAGTCCAGGTAGTTTTTGTCGGTTAAAATTTTGCAGAAATAACAAGTCATTTCTGCGATTGACGAAGTCACTGTCGATTAGAGGAGTCTTACAATGGTTTCATTACCGTCTCGTCGATTTGTTACTTGTTGGTAGAATTTTCAAGACAAATTTTAAGTCTGAATTAGTGACGGCAAAAGGATATGTGTGAATGACAATGAACGAGCAGGCCTGGTGTTCGACTGGGTCCTCCAACGTATGCCAGCAGGCAGATCAACGAATGAAGCGCATGCCTTGCAAATTACATCAATGGGGATATCAACCTAGCACGAAGACTGTTATTTCAGATAAGGATGACCTTCCTATTGTCACGTGACAGTTACCAAAATAGCAGTTACATGCGCAGATTCCGACCCTTTGAATCCCAAAAGCCAACACAACAGCTACTGACAAAGCTAGAGTAGAATGCATCTTGGTTCGAGATCAATGAAGAAAACCAGCAAGACGCCATTTATGCCAAAATTACGCGTGAGGTAAATTGATCAATTTTTCTAAAACGGACTGACACCAACTAATTTTTTTCACAATGCGCGAGATGCAACCGTTGCGAATTTCAAGGCGAACACTATAAGTTTCCACTATAGCCCAGTCTGAAACTGTGTAGTGGCACGTATTTTATCGCAATTACCACCCTGAAAACAACACTGATGACAAAGAGAATAGAAAAGCCAGGTAGCGAAAAAAATCTTAGGCATCCCAATTTAGGCTTCCATTCAATTACACTTCTATTCTAACGAACACAAGTACAACTGCACCACTCGTACAGTAGCAAAGCAAGCAGAATTCGTCAACTCAATAACTTGAAATAGCATGGCCCAGAGTTCGTTAAGTAACACTGTAGAAAATGAGGTTTGACAGCCCTTGCTCAGGAGGTACCTTCGCTTGACAGTTTCACCAGAAATGTGAATTGTAGCCACGCAATGAAAAGCGGAATTGCAAAAAATACAGGACTATGTTTATCCAACACCATTACCACTTGTTGGAAAGAATTACAGTGGTATATTATTTAAAAAAAGGTGATCAAACAAAGGTAAGCACGACTAATAAAATAACATTACGGGAAAAAATAAGAAAATCAACTCGAAGCGGTTGTAAACAGGCTAGGAAACCAGTAGGTGCGTTCTCCACTCTCACTTGCTTCATCTACCCAAGCCATGCCCTCTTTCAGGAGATGATCAAGGGCCGCTTGTGCACGTTCGTGTATCCAGTCCAACCTACAAATAAGTACAAATCCCAATGCACCGAGAAGTAAACGTAGAAGGTAAGAGATTAGATTCCAGCGATGGCATGCCATTGTGAATTAGTAAACAGTCAGTAAAATTATATTACGAGACAGCCACACATCAGACAAAAATCAACAGTCTAGTTGGCAAATAAACTTATGCATGCTTGTGTATTCAGAAAAAGTTTCGCTGAAGACTGAAATTGGTCCAAGTATATGGAAGCAGTTAACGGTTTCGAGTCTATCTTCATGGTCGATGACTGGGCGGTTTCCGTGGCACCACAACTCTGGACCGGTATTAAGGATCTCGATCCAATTAAGCACATTACATAAAACCGAATAAACCATCAAATAACATAGGTACTTGCAAGGCGAAGTCCCGTTGGGACGATTAAGGCAGGTAGTAAAAAGGGTGCGATGTTCCATGAAAACAAACACAATGGTAGTTTGTTGACAGTTCACGGTGGTGGGTGATCCCGTAGATAACAAAACGTGTCAAGTTTGTTCTTGTACAAAAGACACCAGACTTAGAAACATGGTTGCTCCCTCAACAACTTACTATTTAAAAACCCTTAACCCATTCGTTGGTTAAACAGCCACTTAAATGCAAGAGAAACCGTTCTGCAGAACGGCCGACAGCTATCAAATCCTGCCTATACACAGATACTGTTGTTGGACAACAATTGCTTACTCTGCAACCAGTGGCCTTAACTTATTACAAGAGAGAATTTCTATTTATATGCTCACTTTCTTGATATTTTGTGCTATTTCTTGCATTACTTGACCTTTAGAAGGGGATACCGTCGGGGAAATTACAAGCTAATTAATGAAATTTGCGTGCTTCATTAGTAACATCCAAAAATAGTGCGAATTAACCTTGTACGAAATGCGGCACAAGCTATAAATGCTAATATGAATCCTATACAAACAAGGTTGATACTTGAAAGGCTCTAGTGCACAAACGCTAAAGATTCAGCATCATGCCACTCTTTTTAAGTGTAGAAAACATTTTTATATTCATTCTAGTAGGAGTCCTCTATCCAGGCAGTATTGTCATACAACGTCAGAGAAACTTACGATTAGCATAAAGCCTAAAAATAAAATATTTATAAAACTTACTTCTGAACACAATAACCAACAGCAACATGAGCCGCATGGGATTCGGCCAATTTCAAAACTTTTGTCTGGTCCATATTAAGTTCGCCGGGCACTGACTGCACCAGTTGACGCGAGTCAGATAATCTGATAATCGTGAAACCATTGCCCAAACAGTGCAATTTCTTTATTGCTCGTACTGCATCATCCTGACAGACATCGGCACCATGGGAGCTCTTGGTTCGATTCAGTTCTGAAACAAGGTCCTCTAGAGGCATCAGCCCGCCAGTTTGTCGTTGGTTTGCCATGCAAATCTGAAATATTATAGCGAAAAACGCAAAATGACATGGTACGAATGACTACAAATTCACCAGAAACCTAATGTAGTTTAGGCATGAAATGAAAGCATGTCCCGCCACAGAAAAACAAGCCTTTAATTTAAATGGTGCTCTTGGTATTCGTTGCGCTGTAACAACGGTAACCGATAAAAAATAAGCACTTTAGACTGGTTACATATACGCGTTTGCCCCATGGAGACTGTCAAATAACCAAAGGGATGCGGTCATTGAAAACGAAACATGGCTACGCGAATTTCCATTTATGACAATGCTAAAGAGGTAGGCGGGCAGTAAAACATTACAATCTTCACATCGTCGAGAAATGGGTCAAAGAAAGTTGACTTCACCAGACAAGAGATGCGATAATAATTTTGACATCTGATGAAGCAATACTACGAGAACTTGACGAAAAAGGAAACCGATCACCGCACATAGAGGGCATAAATTGTCTTCTCAATTCTTATTTCTAATAAGAATTTAAACAAAAAAATAAACCATGAACAGTCAAGTTATTTACCTCAATTATTCGGACACCAAGGTGATAGTAAAAATCCCCGATGCCCAGAATTTTGGACCAGTAACCATTGCTAGATGCAAGAGGATCAACCCCAATATTTGCGCACATAGATTGAAATTCTGTTCGAAATACGGGGTCTTGTCTTATTTTGTTTTGGTACTTTGAAGCAAAATACTCAAGCGAGGACTTCACAGTTTCCAGCTGCCTGCGAAAGTCTGCTGCTGCATTATCGGCTATTTGTCTCCGTTTTTCTTCATACCTAGCTTGCATCAAAGCCTTGTCCTTAATCCCAGCTATGCCTACCCGACGGTTCATCATCACCAAAACTGAGGGGAATTGAACAGTGCGGGAATACAGCTTGTCAATTCAAACTAAGCAAAATGAATGTTGCATTATGTTGAATATAATTTGCATTAATGAGTACCTTCTTTACTGAATTTTGACTATTAATTTGGAAAACAAACAATAATACGATTCAGTACCCTATAAAACAATTACTATGCTGTATTTCGGAAAATTTCTGAAGGCTAACTGACTGCAGAATTTGGTCTAAGACACCTTTATCGCTAATAGGTGCCAGTCGAAATATACATTTTTTGGCATCCATCAATGTTGCGGATGTTCTAATAAACTGAGGTAAGGTTGTTTTTTGCATACCTATTCCTAGTTAAGCATTCGTATATTACAATTGTAAGTTAAATAATACTTTGACATATGTGTTAATATTGTCTGTTGCTCAAAGTAGGGCAAAACAAATTTTTAATTGAATCTTAATGTAATACAAATTTCGTGCGTGACAGTCGGTGACTAGGAAGGATGATTAGGTGGCTGTCGCCCAGTTAAAGTCTAAATCAAAAGTCAATTATATTCTGTCACTTATGAATTTTCGAATTTTTCTAATCAGTTGACAGGAAAGCATGCGTTTCTAGACAAGATTAACTATATGGTCGTTTAGGACGGCCATATGTGAGGTCCCAGATGTTTACCTACTAGTGACAGTATGTGTTACCGTTACATTTTCAAGGCTATTAACAAATAGACGATTGCTGCTGTTGCTCGATTTGAATTTTAAATGGCTTAATAATATATTGACTGCGTAGCTGTGAAATCTCTATTACTCAAGTTGTTTGCTAGGATCCGTTAACCAACTGATTTTAACTACCCTTAGTCATTGACCATTATTTCTGCAAGTTGACCAACTGCAAAAATACACGTCATAACCCTGAAAAGGAGGCAAATAGACAGAGCTGACCTTAGCATTCCACATATTACTGTGCGCTTTGTTTCATGTATTTTCAATTTCCTACATGATAGTAAATCTAATATAAATGGCCATGAATTAAATTTAGCTGATATTACCCATTTTGATGAAACGCTACAAATTGCGGGTGCATAGTACTGAATCCCGAACTTCAAAATGTTGGTAACTTTATCTAACAATCAAAGTACCAAAAGTACTGGTTTGTTTACTGTAATTTAGATTGGTGCATCAACATTAAACCAGATTTTTTTGCTTTTAAGATATTTCATTATAGAAATGAAGTGTAGTTAAGTTGATAATGCGTGTTTTTAGTGTGTTTTTCTTCTAACATGGAAGTTGCAACTCCAAAATGTGTTTAAAATCACTAACGTCTGGGCGACTTTAATTTGCGTTCATAATCCTAAATTTGTTTGAAATAAATTAAATCTGCCTTGAATGCTATCTACCTTGTGCTTGATATTATAGTTCTCTCTGCAAATCATAGTGGAACTGCGAAAATGTGTGTGTTTACAACTTAAAAGTTTCTTCAATCACGATTTGATCACATTGTCATCAGGATACTATGCAAAACACTAGTTTTCAGAACCTATAGATGTGAAATTAAAACGTTACTACTTCTCCTCTAACGTGGTCGATGTTCGTTTCGTCTGCTTTGGGATGGCGTCTATCGTAGGTAACAAATTCTAATTTTATGAGAATTTATGGTAGGTTTTATGAATTGTTGATCCATCCTTATTGTATAAACTGAAGAATACAAGGGGATTGGGATTATATCGAATGGTTAGAATCTGAAAATGGAAGCAATTTTGGGACACCTGTCCTTATCACATACTTTGATCAAAGGTATGCTTGGTCGCAGCTAGGATACAAGGAAAGCTAAAGACAAGAGTTTGAATTGCTAAGTGTTTTGGCGCAATACTCTGAAGATACGGAGATCTTTTTGGGCTCAAAACTAAAAGCGTTTCCGCACTTTGCAGCTAAGGTATGTTAATTAAAGGATTTACTTACTTTAGGTTTCGAAAAATGCTCTGATTTCCTCGACTCCTAATTTTCTATCCTGTCCACCTCGGACAGCATCCATAACTACAGCACACTCGCCACTGACCTTTCAAAGGAGGAAAAGGTCCGTCGATTCCATTTGACTCGTTTGTCACGCCTGCGTTCCTGACCTGAACGTTTTTTTTACTGGCAGTTGGCATGTTGAGCCCGTCTCCCATTTTAATAAAAAAGTCACTTCTCAAGACATTCTGCCATTCTTCGAATCTTGATGTGTGACTGCTATACTTCTGTATCGCCTGACTCTTGGTCCTGTTTCTGTCCCATCGCTCAATCTAACTTTCACCCTATAGGTTCGCCTTTATCAGCCTGGTTTTGTTCTCCAACTTTCATCTAACTCAATCACGTATCGTCTTTGGCCCCAATTACCGCCGGACGAAGCCCAATCTCCGGGACCCTACTATTCTCCTGACAACGCCAAATCTCTGGACGCTGCCTAACTTATTCCAGCGACAACCAATCATCTTAACTTCATCACTCGACTCTCGTTTTTCTTATTCTGGCCACACCTCTCGACTCAAGGATCTCGACATTCGACGCTTGCATAGCAAGTCTTTTTGATCCATTCTCGGCCTGGTTCTTGATTCTCAACTAGATTGAACGACGTCAACGATCTTACGATTCTATATCATGCACAATCATTCCAACGACCAACCTTTCAGATATCCAGCTGGTAGAAAAGGTTGTATCGCCAACAGCGATTCATCTTGAACGACTTCTGACGATAGAAAAACGATTGCTGCTACACGCTATGGTAGGCGCTTTCAGTGGCCTGATCGTTACACTGCCTGACCTCCTTTTCTCATACCCTGACCATCACCTGACTCAAAACCGATCCACCTCGACTTTCGAGTCTCGTCTAGTTTACTCCATTTTGGATTCAATTTCGTTTAACTTGCTGTGTTTCTCGACTCTTAAGCGCTCGCTTCCAGCTTCCAGACTCTCCTAGGACACCGCGAATCACACACACAATGCCTACTTTCAGAAAATCCTATTAAAAGAAAAGGTTCGTCCATTCCATTGGTTAAGGAGGAGAGCTGTCAAGATTCTTATTGATCCACGTCTAATAACCCAGTCGCCCCAGCTTCCAACACACGTCCCCCTTTTCACGGCGTGCCCGTTAGTCACGTGAGGCCGCCGGTTCATTGACCCCTCTGCATGCACCACCATCACCACTTGCTTTAGTCATGTGACCTCACAGACGCCTGTGTTTATTTTTACATGTCCAATCAACTGTATCAGTAAACACTCACAACTCGGTTAAGCTGTCTGGTAAACGGTCGTGCCTGCCATCGCTGGACTTATTTTCTTCCTGGGTTACTTCGTGTGGTAAAGGGCCTCAACAATACTTTGGTGTGGACCGTGAGTGCATATCTACGGAAATAGTCTGACAACAGTTAGCATGTCTTTGGACTCTTCAAGATAGTCTTCTTCGTAACATGGTTCCAAGGCCTTTAAACCGGATTGCATAATCAACAACACCCCCAGTGACTACTCGCATTAACTGACCACTTTTACACACTTGTATATTCTCGTGCAAATTAACCTTACTCAAATTGGGTTTTGGTTTTCTTTTCTATCTCCGGCTACTTTGCTGTCTATGAATCCCATTTGCAACATATGCTTCTATAAGCAATAGTCAACTCAAACATTTAATGTTACTTGTATTTAGGAATTTTTTTTCAAAAGCAAGATAACTGGTACTAAATCTTATTAACTTCTGCTGAGAATAATTTACTGCTAACTTTGTAACAAAATTCCAAAGCATTAAAACACAAAAAACAGTCCTTCTATTTCTCAACGCAATAGCATCTTTAATCCACGGTTCTCTGATGGAAAATCAAGTAAACAGAGGTTTCGCTTAAGAAGGGAGTATTATAATTTCATTTGAAAAAAGACAGCCTACTTCTGCAAATGCAAGTGTCATTCACTAAATAACTTTCTCTTTAAAAGTAAGAAAAATATTTGTGCTGTCATCAGTGCATAAAACTTGTGGGCCCCAGCATGTGGTCTTGAACCACGTCGGGGCCACGGAGTTAACCCTGGTCCGATTACTCATGCCTAATACCCGCAATGAAGAAAAAGATCGGAGAGGGCGTGGCCACAACCGTTTACTTCAGAGCTCAGCCACGTTGGTGTTGTTGTGTCATATGTGGGGGTTGCGAGTGTGTATTTATACCTGGGATGTGTGAGTCATACATGCGCTAACATCGAGACCTATGTGGGAGAATAATCCAAGATACATATCAGTGTGAATGAGGGGGGAGTTGAGGACCTGCGCGGCTGGCGACATGCCGCGAAAAGGAGAACCCTGTGTCGGAAGTGTGAATAAACACGATTCACAACAAACTCATAAGGGGCCTTTAAGTTTGTTTCCAGTGTTCGATTCGCAAAACATCATATTCACTGTGTGTTTACTTCTTGGCTTCATCTGTGATTTCAAAATGCTTGCAAAAATGTAGAATCTGACATTCCACTTTCAAGGTAATCCATGTTTGCGGCAACATCCCAAAGGACCTGTCTAATAGTATGTTTCTTTGCATACCGTAAATATTGTAAAAATTCCCTAAATACGCAGTTGATACGTAATAAGCGTAAGACCTGTGACACTTCGACGATAACGCCTAGACCCGTCAGTTACCTGGAAGCAAAAACGGATCAAAGTAGTTAATTTATTCAGTAATAATGTGTAAAATGAAAAGGTGTGAAAATGGATGATACTCCAACTTAATCACCTTGGTGCCTGCTGAAACGCTTACTGAAATTGATACATTAGTGCTCATTTCTTAACCAGCAACCGAACTCGATTATAGGATATTTATCACCTCCTTTACCTGTCTCCATTCTGGTTGCCAAGACCTGTACCGCTTTTTTTCTATGCAGATGACTTCATTTTTCGTGTACAAGTAAAATGCATTTTTACAGGGCAGTTAAATTAGTGACTGATGGAGCCCTTTGTTAGTATTGTAAATCGATGAAATTGAGGCGCTTAAGAATGTTTGGGCTCTTTTGGACGGCGTTTGAACTCAAAATAAAAAAAAAATTGTTATATTATTGTTTAACCCCAATTTCACCAACCACAAATTCAGATTTCTAAAACGACGAATATCCAGCTAAACAACTTAACTTCGAGCTTAACGTTGATGTAATTTTCTATTTTAAAAAAATGCACGTACATATCACGTTTATCTGGACATTTTAAGACTTTGAATCAATAAATAATATGTTTCCTTGATACTAAGTTCGAGCCACAATGGTCTTCAGATACTGCCTTTGTTGTAAAAAAGGTCCAATGCAATTTTTTTAAAAACATTTAAGCTAAACATATGCCATAAAACGATTGGTCTACATAACCGATTCTACTTTTATATTGGGATCGTCTGCTACTTAAAGGCCTGGTTTAATTTTTTTCAAATTAGAATCGCCCGGCTTTAAAATTTCATGCAACCAATGGGGCATTACCCAATGAATTTTACTGCTTAATTTGCCTATCGCTTTAAGCCCATTTATTAAGCAATCACACGACTGTTCGGACTTAATAGTGTTCAAGAGTGACCTTGTTAATCCAAGTGAATTAATTCTACTTGTCTCGTTAGAAGGCGCTAGTGCATTCTTACACAAAAATATTATTTAAAAGACATTTATAATAGTTAAATGAATTTAGGTTAGATTATGTATGAAAATCGTTATGAACTGTGTTAAAGGAAACTAATTAAGTCGTGTTTTGACTCCTTTTTACAATATTATCGGGTTAAGAGTATTTATTTGGCATATCTTAGACGTTTCCAACTTGAAAAGGGTTTAGGCTGTTTGTGTAGAGAAACATGAAAACTGTAACCAACCAGTAGACGGACACCTTTATTTACACTAAATCGGGAAAAAAAGTGGAATTTTGTTACACTTCGTCATGTAACCTTTTCAAATTAACTTTCCATTTTGTTATCCATATTGAAGGAAATGCTGCTTGAAACGTGTAAGTCGATTTAGAGCTACCGGGGAAAGATGCGCAGTCGAAAAGAAAAATAAATCGACAAATCTGCAGGAACATAGCACCCAAGGTGACTACATATAATAGAGTCCCCATGAAAACACGTCAGAACTATATTTGCCTTATTTAGTGTTGTAAACTTGTATGGGGTCTTCTGTAATCTAATTACAAAATTGTACTAAATTGGCAGGTAACTCATTTATTATATTTGAGAGTTGAGTTGCAAATCTTACCAGGACTGGACTGCAATTCAAGTAACAGCGACCTTGCGAATCCGACCCGATGTATTAAAAGTACTTGACACGTTTAACCTTAAACAAGCAAAAACAGGCATTTTCATGACGATTTTTAGGCTGAGAAATTGTGGTGCTGACGTAGTGTATCATTTTGCTCTGCTGAAATCGAAGGGAGGGGGTGAAGATTAAAATGTCGCCATGGTAGCCAAACATAACAAACAGTCAAAGTTTAGGTTACGCCCATTATATTAAAAGAGAGCACATAGTTAACTATCAGCAAAGCTAACTGGGAGCAGGATAAAGTGCTTTGTGTTCTTGGTTTTTAAATTCAAGCTGGAGACTCTGTATTTCCGGTTTAAAGATAAAGCTGACATGTACGGCGACTTTTAAATAGAAACATTGGAATATTAGGAAGAGCAAAAATATATGTGTCCATCAAGTTTCATAGTAAATCCAAGTACAATAAAAAAGCCGAAGGAGATAAATTTACTTAAGTGTACAATCCAGTCTAAATTTCACATGGTGACAAATGACTTTTAATAATACAGATCGATCAGAATTGAAAGTACAGTTAAGTAGACATGATCTTTCTAAAATTGAAATAAGGAGTTTGAAATTTCATTTGAATCCTATGCGTCTTCGTCACTACAATTGTTTTTCCTCTTTTCACGTGCTATTCAATTTGAGGTAGTCGTTTACTCGCACGATTGTTAACCTCATACTACCGAACTAGTTCATTTTTTTAGCGGCAATATTTTGTAAAACAGAGGCTATGGAATTCAAATTGACTTCTCTATCAAACCTTTTTCGAGGTGGGGTGGTGACTACTCACTGAAAAAGAAACGTTTGCGGGATTTAGAAGCCCTTAGAATCTCTGCATCCAAATAAAATCAGCAGCCAGTGAACATTAAAATTACACAGAATTTTAAAATGCAATGTGTACTTAGACTATCACAAATTTCAGGACTTTCACAAAGCTTTATTGATCACTTGCAACACAATTATGTAAACATAACCAGTATTTAGTAAATTTTAGAGCAATCCATTTGACTATCATTATCTCCCCAAAAATGTGTAAAAGAAATAGTTTATTTAAAGACAGCGCAATGAAAATTGGGGCCATGCATTGAAAATGCAGCACATCGAAGCTCATTAAAGTCTGGAAAAATTGAGGGAGGTCCAAGTAAATGCCATTTTGGATGTGTTATTCGCCGAGTAAACTCGAAAACTTACATTCAAACTTGTGTTTAGTATTTAAAAGCGTTTACGTTTTCCAGTATGTTACCGCTCAAAACATAAGGAATGTATTTAATTTCTCTCACGTCTCCCTTGTTGCTAGAGTGTGGTTTACTGTAGTCGTTGGCGCACAACCTTTAACATATTGGAAATAGCTTAATTATGGACCTTCACCTAAGAATAATTATTGGCGGAGATTATTTTGAATCACAACTCCGCCGCCATTCCTACTCCTAATTATTGTGACTGTTATCACAGCCCAATACAATGTTTGTGCCCCATAACACATCAAGTCATATGAACTATTTTTTACTCAGTAATTTCCAACAGCAAGTTATTTCTAATATAATCTAATCTTGTAATTACTGAATCAACATTTGGACTAAATTTTCTACTTAGACCTACATATTGATGTTAACGTAACCGATCGAAGGAAAAACGGGAGTGGCATAGCGTAGTATTTCCATGTTACTCTACTAGCTGACGGCTGTTAAATTTATTCTCCGTGGTTGTGCGTAGAACAGCAACGAGACTGATTCACCCAAACATTGATGAGCATTAAAACAGTGTTGCTTCTAGAAGCCTGTGCGCATGACTGCTCAAATTAAAGAGGGGAAATTACGCAGACACCCCGTCAGCTCAGCAATGTTAAGCAAGCACTTACGTGCGCACTGATGCACCCGCATGAGCCTTGGCCAAGTAAATCGACTCGTATCCGAGTCCTTTTATGCCCAATCAGCGAGCGAGAACGGCGCGAACGTACGCGACGGCCTCGCGGAGGTTTCACTTGTACGTTGCGTGCGTGCTTGGGCGTTCATTTTCGCAAACTTCCGCACTCACGCGCGTTCACAAGAGTTCCTCTAGTACGTTACACACGTGCCCACGCTAGCTCTATCACGTCTCGTGCGCCCATACAGCACAATCGGTCACTTGTTCGCTGATGCATGAAATCTGATGCGAGTGGGGAAATAATTATGTACGTATCAAAGCAGAGGATAAGTGGGTCATTCGTGGTGGTCGTCGTCGCCGTCGGCGGAACATCGTGGATAGCTACGAGCCGCTGATGGCTGAAGAGTCTGTTGACAGCGGGCTACCAAGTGAACAGTTACAGGCATCCAGATCCAAATATCGACCACAATTTCCGCTATCACCACATAGCCAGCACATTTCCACTACACGATCACAACATTCTCCGCTTTCATCTTCGTACACTAACCGGAATCCCGTGCAGACGTATGCCGTCGTGAATTCAGAAGACCATCGGATGTCCACAAGTGGTGGGATCAGTAGTAACAACAACAATAATGGCCAGAATCCATCGCCCAGTACTACTGCAGCCGCTGCGACTCAGTTTTCACGCTTCCCCTCTCACCTTCAGCACGTTTCCCCACGAGTTCATTTCGGGGACACACTGGGTCGCCATCGATTTCGCCAAGCACCAGATTCAAACCGAGTTCGAGCACCTCCACCCTTTGTCCGAAGTTTTTCTTCAAAAACTTTCGAAGTCAGTGACGGCTTATCCCACTCTTCTCTACCTCGTCCTTCAAGTCCCCAGCCCGATCTTGTGCACCAACACCGAGATGTACTATTGGATAAAGGAACACAATGTGAGAGGGAAACGGGAATCCCATCCAAAACACAGACCCATTCAAATCCCCTTCTTACAGCTTTGCTTGCTGCTGCGAATGCTACAGTAAATTGCCCTTCCGGGTCCTCGGAGTTGGATCCAACTTCACGAAGACGACCACAATTTCGAGCTGGTGCTCTACCTTACTGGTCAGATTCGGAAGTTAATGCTTACGATTCCTTGGACACCTTCAACGTTGCCCAACAGAACTCTATTGGGGTCGTTGGTGGCGGTAAGGGATACCCGTCCGCCAATGTCGTAGCAGCGGCCGCGACAGCGGCTGCGATGGCTTTGGCAGCTGTACAGTCTACATCGAGAAGTCCCCCAACAAAGCCTGTGGATGCACCTCTGGGAACACCAATTTCAATGGCAAACGTACATTTGGACGATCTATCTATTGGAGCTGCTGCAATGCGGAGCTTAACTGGCCAGTTTGCAGATACTTCGCTGTACTCACGTTTCCCAACCAATGTTGACCAGAGGAAGTCTGTGAATTTCGATCCTACTTTATTGCACAAGCAGGATATTTATGGCACTTCTGGTGTAGACTTATCGCAGTTTCCTCCTCAAACACAACAACCCACTTCATTAATGGATAAAAATCACCAGCGGATGAATCTTGTACCACAGTATTGTAAGTTATTAATCACTCAGTTCATTTTCAAAATAGTTCACGTGTTTTGCCATCGCAGTAACACCTCTAAGTAAAATTGAAAATTTCTAGAATGAGCCCTAAATTCCCCATTAGTATATTCAGTTAAGAAAGTAAAAATACGGACTTGCATCAATTTCGTCAACGGTCTTCTCCCATTGTTTCATCGCGTTGTTGATAGTATTGTGCTAAAATATCTCGGTTAAAACTCAATGAACTTATCAGGCCAATTATTAAGATTTTCGTCGTTTTCGAAAGTCATGCCATGAAGTTGGCTTCAAAGCGAGAGGCAAAGGTCAATATCTGACGAAGCAAGGCCCGAACCGCCTGTAGGCTAAGTCAAAATCTTCCAGCTGATCTTCAAGAGGACTGCCACGTTGTGCTGTGCAGTTTGCGATCCAGCATTGTCGTGCAGCAGAACCACTCCCCCTCGTCAATAAGGGCGCTTCCGTTTAATAGCCATGCTCATGAAGCGTCTCTCTTGATTATCCGACACAAAATCACTGCCATGCGATGGGGCCGTGCTGGTTGCTAGTCCCTGTCCACCCACTCCTTCCTTTGCTTGAAATTGACGTAGTAAAACATCACTTTTCGTCGCCAGTGTCAACGCGAAACAGGAACCTCTATTTGTGTTTGTAAAAGCGAATCAGTCACTCTCGTTCACTAATTCGGCATTCACCACCAATCTATCCAACCTTGTTCCGTTGATTCCACGTGGTAATAAATAGTCTTCTGGTCAAGCTTCATTTGTTTGGCCAACACTATAGTTGCTTTGGCAAAGCAACTATGACGCTTTGCGTGTAAAAATGTCGTACACAAAACGCATTAAATTGCTTGTCATGTTTTTTAAAAAAAAGCTGGTACCCTGAGAGCCTATTACGAAGGAAACATGGTGGTTTCTCGTAGTTCCTGGAGCATAATCTGTAACTCCGATTACATTTTTTACCAACGACTTAAGCGACTCACAAACCAACATTTTATTCTGTTAATTATTGGCCGATCGTCCACAGTTTTTCAACTTTCAGTTTGACCTGTTATCAGGGGCTCAAACATAAATCGCTCTTCCTCCTATGTAGGCATAGACGAAGAGAACTTCGTTTGATCACAATTACTATCTACCAGCTTAAATAAGCTCTTTGTCAAAAATTTATTATTTGCAAAACATTAACAATTTCAGATAAGACGTTTTTCCTGGGAACATGCAGACCAGTTGTAGATAAACAAATTCTAAGTGGCAGCCGATTCCCCAACCCGTGACATGCATAAAGAGATATCTATACTTACAGTTCCCTCCGATGGCTGCGGAAAACTTAGGCCATTATGCAAGGTGATGAGGTTTTTAAGGGTGTAGTTTGTTTTACCGTAAAAAGAGATTCTTCGTTGAAGAACGGCATCGGGAGTGTGCAAAATGCCCATGATCTCACAAGAATTTGTTGGTTTGCAGTAATTATTTTTTTATGAATGTCAGTAGAGTCAAACCTGTGGTATGTGCGAAAAAATTCGGTACCTGATAAACCTTTATTAAGAGTCTCGTTGCATGCTAAACGTTCAATAAACTTCTGAATTCATTTTCTAATAAAAGTAGCAGGGCATTTGTCCTTTTCAAAGTGTCTCTAAGCCTAATCTCGCAGTTCCAAATATATAAAAAGAGACTCCACAATATTTCCTATTTTAAAAATTTACTTTTTTGTCTATCTGGCAAACTTAATCATCAAAAATTAATTCCCTTGAAAACCACCTGTAAGAAATGTTGGTATGAGCAGTAATAGAAAATCTCAGCCAAGCTAAAGCCAACGATTCTTTTGCACGACCACATGACTTGGGAGGAGCAGGCGGAAAATGACCGAAGCTACATTTTAAGAAGATTATCTGTATTGGTGAGAAAAAGTTGCGTTTCTTAAAACACATGACCTTTAGCTTTGCAATAAATAGGTTTCACTATTTCACTTTAGAATAGGCAAACAATTTAAAATGCGTCCATGTGGCCGCCTGTCATTTTTTCTTTAAATGCTGCAGTTTGCTATATTTTAGATGCTGTAACCCCTTTAAACTAGATTGTTATAAGATGCAATTAACACGTCACGTAATACTTGGTATATAATATCTTTGTGGTCCTTTTACCTACCAATAAGTTACATGAAATTTTTATAGTTTTAAGGTAATATTCCGCCGCCTATCGTTTTTGAAAACTTTCATAAATATGATTCACTTTGTCCAAGCTACAAATCAACGCGCAAGGCGATGATTAGATTAAAAACTGATTTACACGGTGTCACAGACTGAAAAACCTGGCTGTGACTTTTTTGTCACACGGTTGTCAAATGGACTTTCTTTGCTAAATTTCGCAACATAACATTACAGATTAATGCAGATCTATAAGCATTCATAATGTCACGAACCTCGATAACTTTTGGATCTTGCTTATTTGATTTTTTTGCATTAAAAGAGTGATGTATATTTTGTTTAATGGATCATGGTGTGACATTTTTGTGTGTTCTGGAAATACTTAGGCAAGATGTAAACGAAATCACAGCAAGACATATGATATGTCTTCATGTGTGCAAGAACCCATCAGTGGAAATAGTTTAAAAGGATGTAAAATTAAATGGCGCCAGCTTACATATGATAACCGATCGATAACAGTGCACTGCCAACCACAAAACTGAAGGGCTGTCTTTCAGAGTTTACAAATTCTGCAAATGCAATTTTAGTTTCTTTGAGAATATATAAAGGTTATAGGCTATAAAGGTATTAAAAAACTGTTGAGCTTTATTTTAGCTACCATATGTTTGCATATCACTATTTTATGTGGAAGCTTAACTGATCTTTCCTTCACTAGCGCCATTGTTGCTCCGAAAAATTAATAGATGAAGCAGACATTAACATAGGTACATATTTATATGTGTATATGCGTGTATATATCCATGGGCATATAAATGCCCACATCACTTTGCCTTTGCGGAAACCGGCGATGATGCTAATAAGTTGCTTCGACTGCTTGTGCAAAACGACGCCAGTTGTGGTAAAAAGAGCGTCTAGGAGAAGGGAAGAGAAGGTGGTGTTTGTATTAACCCTATGCCATTAATCTCAGGATTTGGCCGCTCTCACTCCTTTGTGCTGAGTTTTGAGGTGGTGATAGTCTGCTACACAGACACTCAAAACCATTTGGGGCTCAGCATTTTCATATGGTATTTTAATTATAATTTCCGGCTTCTGCTTCCAAAACGACTCCACTCGGTTAGTGAAAGCGGCTCGATCCGTTGAACCACCATTTTACACACATGAACTTAATTCGTTATCCAAATGAATAAAATATGCCCTGCCTAAAAGTTGATAATTTTCAAAAAATTACCTAAGCGCAAGTGGGACATTCGTAGTAAGTATGCCAAATTACTAACGAGCTAAAATACTGACCTCGATTGTTCGTGAGTGGAAACATACTTTGAGAACAAGTTGTTTATCAAATGTCACCAAACGAATCACTCCGTGAAAAAACTAAATTTCAATATATTCAGCGATTTATAATTTTCACTGTTGCAACTTAGAGGCGCATCACCGTTATGCCACAGCGCAATTATGTTGAGTTTTATCAATTTATTAGAAAGACTCCTATGGAGTGAATCAATAGCAAGTAGCGAGGCCACATCAAGGTTTGGAGTTTGTACTTTCGCGTCAATTTTTTAGAAAAGTTCGCATTTAAATTGCATTTGGTCAAAAAAATGCAGCAATTTTT
Organism: Mesocestoides corti; assembly: GCA_900604375.1. Taxonomy (NCBI): domain Eukaryota; kingdom Metazoa; phylum Platyhelminthes; class Cestoda; order Cyclophyllidea; family Mesocestoididae; genus Mesocestoides; species Mesocestoides corti. The sequence goes on from UXSR01005474.1 coordinate 28,665, forward strand.
TCTTTTTTGTTTACTACTGATCAGTGATGGAAGGTTAACTCATAAATTTAAATACCAACACAGTTTTCTTTTTATCTAGCTCACAGTAATAAAATGGGAAAGGCGACCGGATTTTTATTTTTCATTATTGCGTTTACTTAGTTCCACGATCGTGTACCAAAGTAAAGTGTATTAAATTATTAATTTTTGTTCTCATATCCAAATGAGGTGTTCTGCAAAGGCTGACTGCAATCGTATCCGCTGAATTCAAATTTCATTGACGTATCTGAATCCTGCGCGATGCCCATTCTATCTGAGTGTGCTTCACCTTAGCGTGAATTATTTTTTAGACGCCTACATTGAGCTATTGTAACTTTGTGGATGAACGCTCTTTATTCGAAAAAAAAACTTAATTGGTTATTCTGCCTATTGGTGCTCAACGGAAGCCTTTTAGATGCGTGCATTCTCAGTCCAGATGGACCGGCCGTAGCAGGTTAACATGGGGCTTTGCCGACAGCTAGAGCAGCAGACTAAGACCGAAATTGCATTTTGGCATTCGTATTCTATTGTTAACGCAACCCACATCGGTTCGGGTCATGCAGTTCAGGGTCAAGTTTATCAAATAAGAAAAGTTGGATTGAACCTTAAATGTACTTTGTCCTAATCTTAATTTTGAAAGCAGATGAGATGCATTTAAGATATTTATATCGTTAAGACTGATAAACTTTGGCTTAGCATGTGAACTGATTTAACGATTACGACTTTTCTGCAGTCATTTGGGATAAAAAAATCCTACTTAAGTAATACCTTTCATTTAAGGAAGTTAGCTGCTGCAATTGATTAGCAAAAGCTTGCACACCAAATACTTTGATTTCAAGGTTTAAGCATTGTAAGTTAAGGTTATATTGAAACCAGACACCTAAGATTGTTGAAAGTGTGGATTGTGTGGAAACTGCGTCAAGCCATGACTACGAGGATACCGCATTATTAATTCCACGATAAATGGACTTGCTGTTGGTATTTTTGCATTTAAAAATGCTCCCAGATAAAGAAACTTTTCATGTTTGAGTTTCAGAAATCATCTTCTCTTTACAGTAGGAACAATAGACTTTCCTATTTTTGAGCTTGCACTAATGTAAGTCCTGTCTCCACGGGGTTTATTATCGTGCCAAATGGTAAAGTTAAACAAAAAAATGCACATAAAGCGACATTCATTTTTTCGGAATATTTTGCTCGAAATGAACGATCGCAGATATTTTTGACCACAAATTGAGGCATGGTTCCCTTTTTTTCTCGTTCAACAATCCATGTTTGTGTGTCAAACTACATTAGTTTGTTCAGCTAGACGCATCAATAGCTAATTTCTCTTTCCCAGTTAGTTATGATATGATATGATGACGACAAAATTTTCACCCCATATCAACGTCAATTCAAACTGCTACAATTATATCCCTAATAGGATTCAATCTTGAAATAAATAAACTGGATTGTTGATTTCGTCAGTTATTGGAGTTATTCTTTTTTTCAGTTCAAGAGCTTCCTGGAGGCCATCTACGATACTCTCTGGGCGAAGAATCTAGCATGTTTCAACAATCTCATATCCTTCCTGATACTTCTGTTGTAAGTAACCAAGAACGAGGCCTACCCTCTGGAAGTGTTGGAAGCATAAGTTGCACCGGTCCAACTATTCCTCGGCCACAACTTCCATCTTCTTTGAACTCCTCTCAGTTTAACCTTCTCTGCAGCGAGCCCTATCCCAGTCCTAATCAGCCGCACCCTCCGATCGTCCAACGCCATTCCCCCATCCATGAGTCATCCTCCCCTTCCACACGGTACCGTGGACCCGCGAACGCTGACGGGGGAGGAGGTGAGTGTGCCAGTAACTCCGGTGGAGGAGGGCTTCTCGTTGTCAACATCATTGCTGGTAGTGGCCTTAAAACCCCTCAAATGCTTCTGCGTGATCTCTATTGTGTTTTGGAGACCGATTCTGTCCGCAAGGCACGGTCCATGATCCGCACAAATACAGATTACTTTGAGTGGGACGAGGTCTTTGAAGTGGAGATTGAAGAATGTCGCTTCCTATCAATATTAATTTACCAATGGGATGCCCATACTCGACATCGACTTTGTTTTTATGGTGGGATCGACTTGACTGGCCTGAGTCAGCAGACTTTCAACGACTCTGCCAGTAAAGAACCGGAGGTGGTGGAAGGGACAGGCAATGAATGTCGCCCATTGACGAGTCCTTTAATTGAACGCGCAGGGATGCACTTCGAAAAGATTGCCCTTCAACTTGAACCTAGAGGTATGCTATACCTACAGTTAGGCTATCTTCCGATGAACGTACTGTATATGCGACGAAACTTGTCAACGGCCTATGAAACTGCATTTTTCGGAGTGAGTCTGGACGAGCTCATGTACAGAAACCGGATGCTTTCCAGTCTCGGCGTGATTTCAGATCCCGTGGTGCCACTATTAATACGCAAGTGTGTCGAGGAGGTGGATAGGCGAGGCACGGAGGTAGTTGGGATTTACCGGCTTTCGGGCTCTGTGTGGATGAAACTACAGGTGAGGGACCTGTTTACACGGACTGCAGAGAAGATCGCACAAGCGCTAGTGAAGCGGAACGAAAAGGCTTTAAGAGGAGCTATTGCGGCTCTGGATATCTCTGCTGATGTAGTGCCTGATATACACGCGATCACCGGTGAGTGAACTTTATAATGTGACCTGGGGTGTTGATTTAAAAACTTTTAAGCAAAAAAATCATCGGGGTGTACCAAAAATGTACTGGTTTGTGTTTGTCAATGCAAAAGTGGTCGATCAACTACTTTGGGTTTGAATTTGATAACCTCATGTGAATAAAAAATCTGGCAACGAATTCACCGTTCGAGTCACATGATGAAGTATACAAACAGCAGACCGCATTGGCACTTTGAGGCAAAAGGCAAATTGTCATGATACTATCATTTTACGTAGTTGCATTGTGTGGTTTTCACGCCATCACACAGTAGACAGGGAAATGCCTTAAATCGGGTAGTGCCAAAGTGTTGAAGCTTCAGCTTCTTCTTAGTTTTCGATTCAATACACTCGTTTTTAACATCCTATTAATTTTTTACTTTATTTATTGACTGTCGGTAGAACTGTGTTTAATTCCTGACAAAATCTGGCCCGCTGGCCAATATTTGCAAGATCAGTACCCTTCTAAATGGCTTTATTTTAATCGTTATGCTATGAATTCATACCCAAAACAGAATACTAACGTTCAACTCAACGTTTAACTTACTCTTAGTACCGTTAGTACCCTCTGCTATTTAGATAAACCATGTGCATCACGATTCCATTTCATCGGAGATGCATCAACGCGAGATTTTCAACAACCTTTGGAAATAGGATTACGATGGCGGATATTTCCACATGTATTTTTGCAAAATCAGTTTCAGTAAATCAACAGCGAATACCGTCATACTTCCAAATCAATATGTAACAATTGTTGTATCCGGATATTTTGCGATTTATTGCACTTAGTGTATGCTCATGAGAGAATAATATTCTTGGCAAAATTCTAGAATTTGTTAATTTTGCGTACAGTTTACGCTACGTATTGTCTGCCTATCAGTTTGGTTTAATTGCTTGTCTTTGCATGAATTTCGTCAATCACAAAATTACAGTTCTTTCATTAGAGCTTACTGCGCTAGCTCACAATTGTTTATACTGTTGCTTATTTTAAGAGAGTACCATAGTGAAATGTTTTTAAATTGTTTTGTTATTGACAACCAATACACTCATCTAGTTTGATGCTATGCGACCCGGTGGAGATTTTGCAGAGCAGCAATGATTTTCGCCACCTAAAAAGTGTATGTGTTCGGTATCGGAAAACAGGCAAACCAAACATGCTAGAAACAAGAGGCTTGATTACACAAGTCGTAAATCACGCGTCAGGGGTTCATGAATTGGGACCTGAAACGCATCTTCTGTGAAGCTTGCAAAACTCTAAAACACCAGTTTGGTTCACGGGTCTAGCATGATGTACAAATTGCTCAAAGGCATAGTAGTTAGCTAAACTCCCGATATCTGCGGATATCCTACTTTATGGTGCTCGAAGGATCCAATGCGTCAATTGCCATCTCGCATGTTAACTTTCAGCAACCCCGACTGCTAACTACGCCAATGGTGGATGGCAATCTCTGGGGGCAATCGTCAAATACCATATGACAGAACTCGAATGCGTTGAAAGGTGCTGGTGCCGAAGGCATTGTGTTTGAGTAACAGAGCAAGCGGTGGCCTGGGGCTTACCTCTTCATTGGACGTGGTTGTTTCCGTTTAGTTAGGGATTGAGCTCGAGATCATCTTATTTGGGACATAAACTGGTGATAGACTATTTCGATTTTACAAAGCTCTTGTGATCTCCAGAATATCCATGGCAACTCAGGGAATGGTGAAGATAGAATGCATTTGGCGCGATTACTTTTTTACTGTTTATACCTCGTTGTGTGTGTGTGTTGACGTAGTCTTATAGGATGATTTCGTTAATAGTAAATATTAGAAGTAAACGTGGTCCCATAGACGATTAGGTGAGGACTTAGGTATTAATCTTTTACTTCTGACGACGTCTTCTACTTGGCAGACCCCACAACAAACCTTTGCAGTTGTTAACCTTCCAGTAGTAAATCGTACAGCGAGCCGGTGTTCTATTTTTAGCAGGCAATATAAAGCTTTTGAACCAGCCAAAAATGATTTGAAGTCACAATCAGGTTTTAATATTTCTTAAAATTCTTTGGCGAGTAAAATTGCTTAGGGTTATTTGGGGGCCAGTTAAGCGAAAACATCTTGTAGGGTAAACGAAGTGCTTGAATCAAAGACCTTAAGTGTGCAGACACAGTAGAGCTATGATGGTCACTTAGACTTAACTCAAGCCTTGAGCTTTCTTGGGAAAAATCAAGAAAATTGAAACCTTCGTACCTGTCAGTCCATGCACCTTCAGATTACCTCCTAATTCACGTCCAGTCAGTGTGGCCGGCATGACCACTGTGCCTCTACGTTTAATACCTAAAACCCTGTCTGAGTAAGGGTTTTCGAGAACAGAGTCCACACTATTAATGTGCTAATGTCACCTAGCGCTGGTAAGGATTTCAAGTCATCGCAGGTTTGCCAAAAGATACCTTGAGACACAATCATCTTGTTGTCACCTGCCTTATTTGTTGCACTCTTACCTACATTTCTTCTAAGCTATCAAGTACAATACTGTCACATGTGAGCACATCGAATTTAGTTTACTAATAATATTCCTGATTAAAATTTAGCACAAAATCTACTCAATGCCTACATCTCGTCGTGTGTTACGGCAATTAGTAAAATGCTATTGTTGTTAAAAATCACTCTGAAAATATTTGATTGATTTTTGTCTCTTATAAATATTTATCTTCCTTTCCTTAAAGCCACGTTAAAGGATTTCTTCCGTGAGCTGCCCGAACCATTATTTACCAATGCCCTCTATCCAATGGTCTACGAGGCGACCCAAGTCGCCGGTCCCGGAGACTCCCACATGGGCACAAAACTCATCCTCAACATTTTAGACTGTCTTCCAACCTCCAATCAAGTAAGCATTTGTCCAAAATTTGCATTTTAAAGCCAGAACAGAACACTTTCGCTACACTTTCCTCCAACAAACACCGAAAAAAACTTATTCGTTTTGTAGTGCTTTACCCATTTACTGGTCGACTTACTCATCCAAACGGTCTGGGCAATTTTTAACTTCTGCCACGCCCCACAGCTCAAGGTGACTTTCCGGGACTATGACCCAGGAAAATTTGTCTGAGATTTATTCTGAAAACAAAATTGGTCATGAAGCATCTAAAAAAATGAAGAGGGTCTACGGAAGCATCATGATTACGGTGATGCGTGTGGTCTGTGAAAAGTGTTCACTCTCACTTCATTCAAATAAATATTTCGGTTGCTATGCACCATGTCATCCAAAATTATACAATTAAAACTTGCTAAGCCAATTTGGGCATGTGTCAGTAGTGAAAGGCATTTGACCGCTTTGATAAACCCCAGTGCAACATCGTTATTAGTAGTGTTAAACTTGGATTGTTAGTAAGGTTGTATGAACTGGTTTGAAAATCTGAGTTATATACAAATCTGGATTTAAATTAAAGTTCGGATTTGGAGTTTTTTTAAGTAATAAAAAAGGCTTAGATCAGCCACGTATTAGTATATGTATAGGATCTAGGAAATAATTGTGATATAAACAATCATTGCTAGAATACACACAGGGTGCAGTTAATTGAGGACCAATAAAGTCTGCAGCAGGATCTGGTAACTGTGACTTTTTGACACGTTTTAATCATATTATTAAAGCCTAATATTCGTTTTGGAGACTTTAACTGCCACCTATCTTCAATTATTCTTGTGATACAAGAGACGTGTCTTATGGAATGCCATTAAAGGCTAGCACCATAAAGTCAATAATAAAACTAATAAAACGAAACTCACTTAAGTAGGGGCATAAGTAAAGCCTGGAGTTCTGTAGTCTTCATGTGGAGTACTTGAAAAAATTCTGGTGTGAGGTTATGCATTCCACCCGTGCACAATCTTTTTGGCTTACTTATACTACGTTGGGATGAATGTGTTTTGCAAAGCTGCAAACCTTCGACCGTCCCTCAAGTGGACGTCTAGTCACTGAAGTCTCGGCATGATTGAAGAAGGCATTTTTTTGAGTGTTGAGGCACAAAATGCCTGAATTCAGGCACACGCCTGAGCACCTTAACATCTAGGAAAGTAGACAACTGCAAGTGTGTTTATGAAAGTCAAGCATAGTTTCAAAATTCATTTTGGTTATTGGTTAATTCTATTCACAGTACAATCTTCATGCGCCTTTGTGATTAGGTGGACTTTTTAGGAACGTGTTCTGCATGACAATGTGTCCATCGTCGTCAAGTAAAGGAGATGTTAATTGATTTTTGCCAATTAATGCGTTAATTGGAGCATATGTAACAGTCCAGCTTAAACTATATCTTTTTTAATAATGGCATGATCATTTCCTTTCAATTTCGCTTACGCTAGCAACATTGATTCGAACGTTGACAAAATTCCTCCTTTTAGTTCAAGAAATGACCTTAGCATAACCTCAAAACGCTATAAAGGTATGCATGATCATAGTACAATATTTAATTTGCGAAGACTGTACAGAAACCGTGATTTAATAATTGTTATGATGGCAGCATTAGATATTTGGTGGACTAATGTAGTCAAAGCTGGTTTTGCTTAGTCCGACATTATCGACTCTATCAAGGTTCCCTTATTCAGAAGTTATACAAAGTGTTAGATTTCACCATTCCCAAAGCACACATTTTTAGAAAGGCTTACAGTACGACGGGAAAAAATTCGGGCTTTTACGACTGTTCACACGTATTGGAGATGCTAAGAGTTTAAACGATCTTTCCAATAGTATTCCAAAGTCCACTTTCTGCTACATCAAATGCGCACACGAGGTTGATTATTTTCAAATGTAACAGATCGATAATGAAGTGGAGATGCTTTATTAAAACAAGTCTTTGGTATTAATCTTAGTGTCTTTCTTGTATTTGTCAATGTCTCACAGGCTTAACCTCAGCAAATATATCTTTCGTTGGTGTTACTTTGCTATATACACATAATCGTCATGGATGTTACTTAATGCTGCAACGACCGCCTGTGAACATAGTTTCGTCTTGAACATGCTTCAATTGATAAATACCAAACGTCAAAAGTGTTACCAACAAGAATAACCTGGGTTACATGTACCCACTTCTTGGAGGGGAGTTTATTTTATTTGTGACTATATTAGTAACATTGACGCCCGTAAAAGGACCTATTAGTACCATCAATTAAAATCAGTTTCCCAAGATTGTGTGTCGCCGTCTGAATCGCTCCACTTGGGTGCGTTTTCGCACTTCGCGTGTCCGGTTATTTGCTTGTGAATACCTACTCGCTTTCGTTTATTTAGACTACTCTGAATTTTGAATGTCGTGGCAACCAGTAATAACTATAGTTTAACACAACAGTAGACATTAGTCCTAACTACCCTTTAGTAAACCGCAATACTTGGCATTTAAATCCAAATCTTTGATGGTATGTTTCACTAAGACCATAACGAAACGCAAGAAATCGAAGTGCCCACTCTTAATACGGGTTAAGTGAATGGTAAGGCTCATTCAACTGTCCATTGTGTGTTAGTCAAGGAAATCCCTGGCGGACCGCAGATAAAGAGACTGGAGTTTAGCGATTGATTTCATTGGGGTGACGTACAACTCCTCATCTTGGTTATTTAAACAATAATTTTTTTCTACTGTGACTGGTTAGTTCCCTTAAACAGCTAGAGAGCGCTCATTAAAGTAATTTTGGATAGATAAGTTGCAAACCGGAGTAGGAAGGCTAACATTATCTTTAACCTGATTAACTTTGCAGCAAAGAACCAGATTACGTTGATTTTTAATTGAATCATGTGAAATACTGCCAAAATCCATGCTTGTCTTCAGGAGGTCTGTAAGGATACAGGTCATTTCAGTATAAGTCCTCACTAAAAACAAAGTAATTATGCCAACTAGAAAAGTTTATACACGTGATTTAAGTAAATCTTTCCGCTACTGACGTGTTATTTAACTAAAAAACTTTCTAGATGTTTATAAATTACAAACTTCTTTCGTAACATGCATTAGGCTAGATGGTTATGTTGGCTGTGTCAAAGTTCAAACGTTCAATCATGTTTGAACTGTACAATTGTGTAAAGCACCTTCAAGAAGGCAATTTTACAAAGATCCAATAAGATGTTTTTGCTGCCTCTTGTGCGTAAAGGTTGATTTTAGGAGAACATGACAACCTAATTGTGCCTTAATGTCATTGGTCCCCTAGTATATTTGGTATCAACGCCACGCACATTTTTTATGGGTTAAACTTGGGATATATCTGTCGTGTTTCACTTCCTTTAAAGTGTTCTTCGTAATTTTAGCATGGTTAGAGGAATTGAATAATAATCCCCAATTAACGGCATATTTACGTACATGATTTTTATTGATAGCTAGTGTTTTGATAACACTGCGATGCGTCCCTCATTATGTTTAACGCAGGTAATAATCAGTCTAAATGGATGCAAATCCCAGCACAATGGGAGATTGTGAGGGGTTACTGAACAGACTGAACTTCACAGCAAGACTTCATTCGATGAACGGAAGAAAAGTTATAATTCAAATACACCACGACGCGTCAAAAATATAAGCTGTTCTGAATGACATTGGTGGCGAGAGTCTGCGAGAAAAGTTAAACTTAAAAACAGCATTAATTAAAAATGATATGAATAAAAATAGTTCTGTGTACCCTCACGACAAAATTGAGTAAATCATCATTTTGTGAATTTCAGAAACTTCCACGAGTAATAAGTTTGTCAAGTAACAAGAGAAAACTATTCATTTTTAGGAGGTTCTACTCTACTTACTGGACCATTTGAAGCGAATAACGAGTAAGTCGATGGTGAATAAGATGAACTCACACAACCTGGCCATCTGCCTGGCACCTTGCTTGCTTTACCCTTCCCCATCGGCGGCTCGAGACATGGATGCCTCCCTGCTCGAGCACAGCAAGATGGTCAGCATTCTTGAATGCATTCTCGACATTTGGCCATGAATATTTAGGCGACACCTCCACCTACTCTGATTGTCCTGTGCTCTACTGGCTGGCCGGTAGCTCAACCTTGCATAAAAAGCACCAAGTGAGTTTTCATCCATAAAATTAAAGCAATTGTTCCCGGAATGTTGTTCACAAGCCATGTCTTTTGATCGTAATGTGCGATTTGCCGTGGCACGGCAATGTGTCTCACATAAAATTGCCTACTAATATTTGTTATACCATTGCACAATAACAAAAAAATAACACCGAATCTTGGGTTATTTTTGATGTTCGCTGTATTCAAGCAGATGATTACACACATTTGTTCGCTTGATTGTTCCGGATGCTTGTCCCAATGTAATTTTGCATTTATAAAGTCAGTCAACAAACTGTTCCCTTCACTTTCTCTCCTGGACTGCTGAGCCTGCAAAAAAATTTGATTTGTCATTTTCAAAAGATACCTCAATAATGCGAATCGCAGACCATAGTTCATGGGCATATAATGTAATCCCTCAATATGGGTTAAAAATTTCCGCGAGGTCACGATATTAAAATCAAGTAACTGTGAACTTTATCAAACATAATGACAAGAATGTTACATTTTATGAAAGTCAAGATAGTGCAAGCGCAAATCTTGCATTTAATTTGGGAGCATTATCGAACTCAGTGCAGGATTTTACGTAGCTTATGAAAAGCTGTAAAAGATCTCCCTTAAAAATGCGCTAAATGGCTGGCACATGGGTCTTAAGGAAATGCCACATTTGCTTTGTGTACTTTTCAATCCCTACAGTTTAATCTCGAAAATAATGAATTCCTTTCCAAAGTGCGATGATCCGCAAAACGAAAATGGCTGTACCTCTAAATGGTAAATGGTTTTTTTAACCGCTTGCGTCACTTCATTATACGAAAATGTTTAAAGAAAAGACATTCCATTATTTCTGAACGTGATGACTGATCTTCATGTGTAAAACGTGAAAGAAAGCTCACCAATTATTTTTTAATGTAAATCGAACACAAAATTTTACCGTTAGTGAATCACGATACTTGCTTAAAAACATTAGCCAATTAAATTAAGCAGTTATATCAAATATTACGTAGATTTTTTTAATTACCTTATTTTTCATCTTTAAACAAGTGGCCTGGACTAGTGGTCAGTAGAATGGCAGTGTAATATATATTAAAAAATCAGATGGGAAGACCGTAGTAACTGTAGGTAGGTTTTCAGCAACCTACCGAAATACGCAAAACCTTTTAGAGCAGGCGAGTAAAGTTGGATGAAAACAAGTTCGTCTTTCGAATTTACCACTAACATTCGGACATTACACGACTTTATCCTCTAAAATAAAATGTCATGCTATCCGATTCAATTTGCATGGTTCTGATATGGGTGACATCGCTCATTTCTACAATAAGGGATTTCAAAGATAATGACTCCTAGATATCAGTAACCGAGGCTATCTGAAGCGCCGTTCGCATTCCTCTTGCGATTTGTGTTGATTCCTTGATGCTACAAGTAATTTTCTGTTCCCTCTGTGCAGATGTGTCCGTTTTTGAGCTCACATGTCTGTGCGGGCAACTCAAACAGTCCGAAAGAGCGAACGACCACAATAATGCCTGCTGAGATCATACATGTGGAAACCGTGTAGCCATTCATACTTGAACTCATGGAAACCAGCCTTCTAGCCTTTGATCCTGACATTTGAGAAGTCAATGGTGGATTAAATTGGTTACTCCTTCCATTAAATATGGTCGGACAAATATGGACAAATTTCCATTTAAAGCTAGCCAGTGTGACGTTAACTTACCGTAGGGTATGTTAGTGCAGTGTACTAATTGACAATATCAAAGTAAATAAAGTTTTCAAAGTCAGTGGTAGATCATTAATAGAGCGAAATTCGCCTGAAATCGATTGATCAGCTATACTCACAGGACTCGCAAAGTATAAGAGGAAATGCTTGGAAGAGATTGGATGTTGAAACCCACAGCAGTGTGTTCGGTGTCATGAAAGACAAGCCCTCTTTATAAGACAACTAATAAGGTAGATGAATGATCGTTTGTCAGGTTTGGTTTTGCAATATGCGTAAAACTTGTACTGCTGTTAAAACATTGGTTCTTTTCGGTGTGAGGCAGTGCATAAAAAACAAAATCATGCAATCCCTTATGCTATCGATCAGTTTAAGTATAGTTTTGGAAAATTTTAATTGAACTCTATCTTCACTCAGTTCGTCGTATTCAGTGGTAATTGAGGCATGGCTACAGCCTAAAGCTGTAAATGAATGCTATTAATTCTGTGACTGCACTGCCTACCTCACCAGCATAATTTTTTGGTTTTTCTGGCTTTGACAGCATTTAAGTGAAAACAAGATACGGTTTTTAATAGCTTTCATCCCATTTCTAATTCAGCTCCTCTTCATCATCTCGCCTGTGGCAACACGAAACATTCCTTATTTCTGCGAAGTCCCTAGGCTCATAATTACGCAGCCAAACCGCTCAAATTCCCGGTGTCGCGAGGTCATCCAAAACCTCACCAAATCGCACCTCCCACTCACATGGTGTCCACTTCAGTTCAATAACACAGATTTCTCCTATCTTCGCAAAGTCAGAGCTACCTTCGCCTGCGTTTAGTTAGATGGCGCATTTCGACACTGAGGAGCCCCTTAACCTGTGCTCGGAAATTCTTCGGCTGTCTCGTCCAAAGTTTTCCTCTTCCAAATAAGGGACATCCGGTCGCATGCAGGTCTTATGTATTTTACTGCCCTATGCGCAACCACACAGCTTAATTTATCGTAGATGTGCCTCAATCTGCTTATTTTGTAAACCCCCAGAATGGTTCCCGATAATCCAAGTCCAACCCTTCCCCCGAAGTACCTTGATCACCTGCTCCGAATAAAGTAGAAGAGGTGCGATACACAATGGACTCAGCAGATTTGTTTTATCAACAGTAAATAGATGGGAAGCTGTTAAGCCTCAGTGTTTCTGTTTCATATGTAGTAGATTTACCACTTCACGACTCCATTAATTAATCAACCATGGTCCCCTTGCACTAAACGGAGACAAATAAAGACAGACAGTCATCCACTTTCGTGCAGACTGATCGCATGTGTGTTTGCACCCACAAACAATGGCACTAAGCTGTTTGTGGATGCCAATAAGAGTAAAATGGGGATTTACAAACACGCTTGCCTTAATTAAGCTTGTTACGACTTTTCACTCATACGCCTTCGTTGGCAACCCACCAAATACAGCGTTGACCATCAAGGGCAAAATAAACCATTTAAGGGTTAAATGAAATTGAAAGACTAACAAAGCATGGGTCTTATATAAGACATTTGTGTCAAACGGTTATCGTGGAAAATGAAGTGCCCGTGATGTTTAACGAAAAAATTTGAGGGCCTTATCACATTTCCGTTTAAACTTGTGGTGTAGCTGGATCCGATATTTATTAGCAAGTCAATTAAATTTAGAACTTATGCACCAGTTCCTCTATTGACTTCATCTTTATTCAATATCTACGCTTTTTTTATCGAAGCTTAGTGGAGTGTTTCTCAAGTGGTGGGTTGGCGAGACTTCTTAGGGCACCTCGTTTTATTCAGTGGACTCTATTCAAGTTTCAATGTTGGCAAAGTCCGAGAAATCAGTAAAATGTGGCCCTCCTTACTGAGGACCTCTCAACAGCTAATTCGGTTGATTTCACACAATCCAACATAAAATTTTGATTTCTTTAGGTACAACTCACAGCGAGACGCACCAACAAAACTTACAGATCCATATGTCAAAGGTGACAGTCCTTGCACAAATCATATTTTATTTCTGAAGATCTAGCCGCTAGAAATCGTATGTCGGGGTGGAGCGAGTAATCGGGGCAGGCTTCACTAAGACATATAACTGGTTTTCTCGGACATTTCTGTCCTATTTTATTAAGCGAGGTCGAACACTATGAATCATTCCCAAAACTTATTTGTGCTGCAAAGCAATGACTTACGATGTTAGTTTCAGGCTGAAATTAAGCAGGATAAACTACTAATGCGGTGCCAGTTTGCGATGTGTTAAAATTTGTTAGTCGGAATATTTTGATTAAAATTGCGGCTGTGAAACAATGATTTCATTTCAACGCAATTCTTCGAGATGCCACAAATTTTGCTTTACCATGTCTGGATGCCGCTGCGTAAGTGGTGACGACCGCCATTACTTACACACACTTAAACAAAGCATAACTATATCCACCTGTTGAGGTCCCGCTGTTATTGCACTTTAAATGATCTATAAAATGATTTACTTCTGTTAAATTATCAAATTGATAGCATGCCCTCCACTAACGAATCCCAAACTGACTTCTTTCAGTGCGATTGACATCAGCTTGCGGAACATCCTTGTTAATGATCTGCCCAAACTCGGTTCAATTCCCAATTGACATCGGGAACCAACGGATCTAATGGACCGAAATGGCAGATTTTCACTATACTCAGAGACCATTTCTAGAGTATTTCACATTGACCTTCTCAATAGAGTTGGTTTGGACTAAATCCGTGTCAGTGTGTCGGGCCACACCCAATCACACTCGCTATTTGAGTCAAACCATCCTTATTTCGTCATAAGTGATATCCTTGGGTTACAAATCATGGCAATTGAAATAACGACGCAGAGGCACAGTGCACTTGTTTTAAGATTCAAAGAACACAACCCTCACACCGGTGGTTGAGACAGCGGCTCAGTTTATTGCAAACAATTGGTACAAGCTCGCGCTTTTGGTTGGAAGTATCAATCAGAAAGCAGAAGCGCGACAGAGCAGGCGCGCATGAACACGATTGCGATCGATGTTATCGTGAACCAATCAGCGAGGTAGCTTAAATGTCTCGGTTTTCGTAGTTGCCACGACCAAGGTGAAGCAAATTATAATGAAGCAGGCTTCGTACACCTACGATCCGTGGTGTAATTCCATTGAGTAGCCATGTTACGTATCGAAATGTCAAGTAAATGAGTTCGCTGCAAATCTATGAGAGAACTTTACCATTGCAACATTAACTAGTCGTTTCCGTTTACCAAAATGTGTTGTTTTATCTGAATGCTACCTTTTTGCAGTCTTCCTCACTTGTAAACAAGAAACTGGCGAAACGCTTGTTTCATTTTCCCGTTGCATAAAATCGACAGAAAACTCATGTCTATGGCAGAGAGTGTCGCACAGCGATTCTTAATTTAATTTTATTAATTAAACAATATTAGCTATCCCAGAATGGTAATAAGTGAAGGGCTGCGGGGAACTAGGCTAGTGGTAAATGCCTGCTTGCCTACCGATTCATTTCAGAAATTCTGCAGCTAAGTCTCGAGTGAAATTCGATTAAATTATGTACTATTTTAAGTAGAATAAACGCCCCTGGTTATTGAAATCCTTCTTAAATACGTAATGAATTAAGAACAAATTGCACACTAGACACCTTATTTGCAGCATTAGTGGATTTCTATAGTTATGTTATACGTGACCGTCGACGTTGTTTGCGTGTTTGGTTAAAGATGACCCCCTTTATTGCTTGACATTAAAATTGCTACCCATCGTGTTGTAAAGGTGTAATTCGGTAAAAATTACCGTTTCTATATCCAATAGTGATTTGCTATGCGTCTGTTTTGTTGCTGACCACTCGCCCAGTATGTCCCCAAATCTCCAACCTCCATTTCAGCGTTTAGCCATAGCGATGATGGTAACTGATACAGTTGAGATTCTGGGTGCCCATGCTCGGAATCGAACAGGGAACACTATGGAATACCCTAAATTGTTAAGTGATCCTCTAAATTATATTGACCACTAAACTTGCTTAATGTCAATAAAATGCAAAGTGAATGAACTCAGCCTCAAGTAATTGAATGAATTAAAATTTGCCTGCATCCATGATACGAATTCTTGGACTGAATGAAGTGAATTCATGAACTATCTATTAGTCACCTAGAATTCCCTCCACCTCAATATGACAGTTATTTACTAACTTTGTTTGGAAGATTATTTGTGACGTACATTTACACAGTGTTGCTGTCCCGCTAGTGATCTGTTGCATGCCTGTTGTGGGGCCTTATCTTGGAAGTTAGTTGACTACCGAGTTGTGAAAATAAACGTAGTGACCTTTGCTCCATTTCTGCATTACCATAGCTTCGGATGAAAAATACAACAACCCAGAAAAACCGCATTGTCAAATTTCGTAGATAGGGACAAAATACAGGGTCAGATCGAATTTCTAGTGCGTGAAAGTAGTTTAAAGCGTACATATCAATAACGCAGGTAATTAGATTAATGTTCCTTGGCAGTAAAACAAGGCTAGATATTGTCGACTAATCACGGCTTTCCAGCTGTTTTCAAATGTCAAAGATTATGCAAGCAAAACCAAAAAAAAAGCAGCACATGTTAACCATGTATCCATTTTACATAAAACTAGGACAAGGAGGTGCAAATACGTGAAAACCGACTACAGCCCCACATTAATGCAAAGAATCAACGCACTGGCACAACGGTTAGCACATGAACCTGACGTTATCGACAATTTGCAAATTCTTAGACTCAGTCTTGCTTAAATTTATCAATTTTATAGTGTACACATCTCTCACCTGCATTGGTGAGGACAAGGCTATGCTATGACTAATATTTCAGTTTATTTCTAACGTATACAGGAGAACCACTGGCGGTTTCATTACTTAGCCTGCCAGAAGAAACCTTGGGCTACGCCTACAGAGCATTATTCAATATGTTCCCTCGTTTTGCAGTCTAGGGACAGGAAACCAGATTGGAAACTGATTCAAATCAAAATCATTCCACCACATACTGGGTCGTTTTCGCTTAGATTTAACAAAATGGCTGATAACCCATGTTGACATCTGCTGAAAACCACCATAAAAGACGTGCGACTGCTAAAACGAAGTCTCATCAATTTCTCTCAAGACAGATGTAGCAGTAAATGTGTTTTCGAAATTGCAGGGCTGATAGCGGTACCCCAAAACCCTTAACTATTCGACAAGCAATTACAATGTGTTTTGCAGTACCGACCGCGTGTCTTCAACTTTGAGGCTAAAATTGCATCGACCCGACAATTGGAGTGAAAGTAAACAACACTAGTAGACATAGATCTAAGGCAAAATCTGCAGTTCAATTGAAGCAATAAGAAAACCGCGCCTGGAATTCACGTTAACTGAAAGCGAGTTTTCCGGATATCCGTAAAATGGTTTGTAAAATTTCCTTTGACACATTTATCAAAACAGCATTGTGATCAAGCTAAACAAGGCTCACCTATGATCACTTCTGACCGATACTTCCAAGAGTTCTAGAAGAGCCTCAAACACTTCACCTTAAAATAACGTAACAAAAGAACAAAAAATATGAGAATCCTGAATCGAAAATAGAACGCAGTAACCAAGTCATGAAAATTATTCCTCACACGGATACCAAATAGCTTGTATGAACAAGGTAGATTAAAAGGGACTAAGAAACTTGTTCGATGAGGGAGGACCTGGAGGAAAGATGTCCAGGGATATTAAGGCCATGCTTCGGTTGCGCCAGTCAAACCTGGCGACGACTTTTCTCGATTATACAGAAGAGCTACAAACGTTCATGATTAAAGGGATCCAAAACAACCAATAAGGAACGCGGTTATAGGTAGAGTAAAAGACACTTGGATAGCCACAGAATTGAGGCACTTGACACTGCTCATTGCGATACGCGAAGAACTGAGAAAATGAAACACCAATTTACAAAGAAGTAAATGAACGCATTTTAGGAAGTTCGGTGGAACAAAGTCAAAAGAACCGAGCGAAGTTAGCTCAGTTGAATAACAGACAAGGAAGCAAGAAATTTCGGGTGGAGTGGAATACCTCGAAGGGAAACAAAGGGCAGCTTCATTCTCTGAACATATTTCTACGAGTTACCTAAATTTACCTTACATGATTACTCTAAAAGCATGGTGACCATCGAAGCGAATAGAATTCTAGACACCGTTACATTGATGCATCCAGCATTCATTGTAAAAGAACAAAAGGCAGGCAAAAGTTGAAAAACCCTAAAAAAACCAAAATGTTGACTAACTAACTTGGCGTTATACAAGCCGACCATAAAATTTAAGCAAAAACAAGTCATTAGAATTATAACACTTTATTTGTTACTAGATTCAAGATAATGAACAAAAACCCAAAAAATGATTTTGTTCAAAATAACTCACATCCGATAAAATTCAGACTAAAACCAAGTCAAAATAATAATATTTTGGCTATGGGCCTCTGTACTCCGAGTACTTTCTCATTTTTCGCAAGACAAATAGAGGGGGGACGAAAATAGAGAAGAATGCAACGCATGTTCCGACGCGTTCCTAAAACATCACGCAGATGATAAACGCAATACCTTTGTCGTCAATGGTTTTTTTGACCTAATTACAATGAGCTTATATGCCCTACGACACAGTACAAGAGGCAGCCTAGAGGAAGAAAACATGTCCGCACGAAATTAAACCGCGAATTATGGCCCCACACCAAACTTTGTGTTGTTTGAGGGTGATACCATGGACAGATGAAAGAAAAATTTCTAATAAGATAAAAGTTCAGTGCATTAAGTTTGCCAAAATTACTCTTTGATAATTTGTCAAAAAATGTATTTAAAAAAATGTTTGAAGTGCTATCGTGGATAAGCTTCATTATCTACAAGGGAGTCAAGCTTTCATTTCACGAAAAGAGGTCATTTGCTAAAAGAAGGTTTGTGTTTGGGTTTGGACATATGCGGACAGGAATAGTGCGATGCTTTTTTCAAAATATGTTTATCTAAGTGTGACAGTATAATATGTCAAGTGAACAGTATCTGCAGAGTATTCTTTGCCGTAGCAATAATGTATGACCCTTTATTTCTGTAACGAATGTCTCTCTCGTTTTTTTAAATGCATCTTATAACAAATTTTAACTTTAACTTAACTTTGGTTGTTAAACAAAATGATAAAAAAAGTATGTAGGATAAATCAATGCTACGAAACCTCTGTAGCGTAGGCCTTGTAATAGAATTTGCGTAAATTCTAAGGCATGTAGTGGTTTTCTACGTCAAAGAAGTTACTTTAGCTTAAAGTACTACGAATAATTACTTTTAACGCAAGTGTATTAATTGATTTAATGCTCCTTTAATTTTTTGTTATCGGTTTGAGGTTTTTGTGTGATTTAGTTGCGTATCGTTTTGAAGAATATCTGAACACTGGTATGAAAAAAAAGTTAAAAAGCGAGCATGCTTTTTAGACCAACCACAAGATGCAACTATCTAAAAAACTCCGTCCATCGAAGTCGCATTTATTTATGACAGAATAGCCCTTATCGTGTCTCAAACTCATTAGTCGAGATCAAAAACGCATTTTGCTAGATTATGCGCACTGTGGTCCAAAAGCTAACTCGCTCATACATGGAGAAATAGCAAACGGACCATCAGGAGGCAAGGAAAGCCACGAATAAAATGTAGAATGACGTCATTTTCCACCATACGCCTCAAACATGTTGTGTTGTGCCCTTGTCAAAAGTCAGTGGTATTATCTAATTCCTTGATTCTTAAAAAGTAGGATAAGTCATCAGTTTTCTTCCTATAATGGGTGGGTCACTGTTTATTTAACGTTTCGCCTTCATACCCATCTCCGATTAGCTGTTGATTATCCTTATTGGCCATCCATATTCAGATGAACATAGTGTAGAGTATCCGAGCACTAGTTTGAATAAGACCGGTACAACAGAACAGGCTTAATTGACCAATCAGAAACCAGAGCCACACGCCAGGCGCCTTCCATCCGAGTTTAACATGCTGGCCACGCCGCTAAATAAATACTGTTCCTCATTCGTGTCCATCTCTGGTTGGCTGCTTCTTCCTCGCATGCCATTGGAACTCAGGGAGACACAGGATTGGCTGAGGCTAGGCGGTCCAACATGTCTGCGTCCTGATCCGACGCCGCAGTAGAATTGGCTAAGTTTGGCTTGATCAAGGTGGCGGCGCCAAGTCCGAGAATTCAGTGTCTATTTTGGTTCTGATATTAATTTGAGTTTAGTTTTTAACTCCATCGTTATTGTTTTCTATGCAGTTTAAAGAAGTTTAATGATTTTTAGTTCGGTCCTCTATTTCACTGACACGTCACTTTAGAATTTCGCAGACTAGCGGGCTATATTCCACCTACGAAAAAGGTTTAGGTCGACCTTTTTTTGTATCTTGAATTAGTTTTTCAAGAAAACCATTGTTCCGACCTAGTAATAGTCGATGCAAAATGCATTTCCCATTTCCTCTGCTACTTTTTGTACCCGGGGACATATGGAGGTAATTCATTCACTAACTTTTTGCCTAATGAAGATTTTAAGCGTAAGGGGCCTGTGTTGGAAGTATCAATCATTCATAAATCTGCTTGCCTGATGCACCATTTAACATTGAACCTGGAGCTCTGAATCCACACTCTCGTGGTTAATGTGATGAAAATTATCTGTTAATTAGATTCTTTTACATACGTGTATTTTCTCTTGTTACACCACCCTTAGGCTTCAGAGTGGAGTTTCATCACCCCTTTTAACATCTTTCAACCCTATGTACCCTCATGTGTATTGCCCACGTACGACTTTGATCCGGCGTTTAAGCGACCGGCTTCCCATCACCTCTAGTTGTCTTTGCCTCTTCAGGGTACCTTAAGGCTAACTGCCCCGAAATATCACAAATCCTCATATATTTGGTGTCCGTTTCAGCACACAAGCAAAGCAAACATTCTCGTGCTTTCCCACCTCAGCATAGTTTGAACCAGTCTTTTCGTTTTCCTGAAATCTCTTCGCACAGGTTATCCATTTAAATCAACGGTTCTCCCAGGGCTAAACATTGTCTATTTGTAGTGTGTTCCGTTACGACCTGAAAGAAGCTTCCGTGGCGTCGAATACCTGTTGTACCTTGGCAACTGCAATTCACTTTCTAGCGTCAGGACATCAAGCATTCGAGAGTAGAAGTAATCGCGATTACTCACCTCAGATGTTAATTTTTCTGTTTCATGGACAGACTTACTTAGAAACTGCTTATGTTCCTCAATTCGCTGTCGCAATATTTATTCCCCTCCCGTGGTAGCTACGTCTTACTATTTTCTCCAATAGAAAACCAGAATACTAATTGCTGTGTTATTTTTCAGAACACAATACTTCGTATAAGATGTTAATCAGCAATGAAATTTGGGCTTTTATTGAGCAGGAAAATTCGGCTCTTCGTCCGTTCCAGCTACACAACACGACCATTGTGGTGAATGCCTTGGATTTCATGCTAAGCATAATTCGAACGAAGACTGACTTAAGTCACGGAGGAGATTACTCTTTAATGGAGGAGAAATTTGATGCTGTTCTGAATAATTATTTCCTGTGCAATATTAAGCCCATCTTTGTTTTCGGTGGAGTCATTTCCTGCGCAGTAAGTCAAGATTAGATACAGTAGCTATATTTACGTAGTTTGTGAAGATGAAAGGTAATAAGAACCATACCCTCACACCTACTTTTGCGGTCGTGTTGGTGATTTTTTTTCTAAAATATCGACTTTTCATACTATAATCAAGTTATTGGTATAGATTGTGCATGAAGGCAAAATGCCCATTTGGGCGGGTTTTTTAAGATTTCGTGCGATTACTCATCGTGAATAAATCGGCGTTATAAAACGTAGTGACTTCGTGTGGTCGATTTATTTAATGGAACCCTGAACACTTAATCAATGTTGCTATGACCTTTGGTGTCAGTACACATTTTACTTTTTCGTAGGTGAATACACTCACAAGAAGACTTCTTGGTTTTCAAAAGCGACTCGGTGATCTCGACCATTTACTGCAAGAAATTAGAGAAGGGGAAAAAAGCTGCAGTGTAAAGTTTTCCAGCTTTCCGGTGTTCGCAAAAGAGGCACTCATGGCAACACTCTCACGCCTCGAGGTGGCCCACGTCACTTGCGACTCTGAGGCTGTTCCCGCTTGTGTGGCTCTTGCCGCTCGCCTCCGTTGCCCTGTGGTTGCTGATTCTGGTGAATTTCTACTCTATGAGTTTGAGGAACAAATTGACAGCTGCGCTTGTTTTTCTTATGTTCCCCTGCGCCTTCTCTCCTCCCGACCAGTCCCTCAGCCCACGCAATCTGGTTCTTTTTGTCTCTTAGGTCGTGTTTTTAATCCATCAACTTCTGGAATTCATCGAGTACCTTACCCCTTACGTCCTTTCTTGGCACTCTACCTTGAATTTCCCTTCGAAGTTCGCTTTCCGCTTCCTGCTTTTGTCGCAGAACTCGAGAACGGTCACCAAAACGTTGATTCCTTGAATCCTGCTCAATTTACGGTCAAACGTATAAAGACGCTTATAACGTGGTTGGAGTCTACAGCGTCCCCCTTGAACGCTTTAAGGGATTGTGTCGAACGGCTGAACGGTGAAGAAATGAAAAACGCGTTTATTCACAGACTTATCTCAATTACTTCGGTTCTTACCATTGACTTTGACCAAGGCGGGAGATTACTGAGTTATTTATTCCCTAACACAATTCTGCGTGATCCCGAGTTTACCACGTCTGCAGATCTTACTACCTGGCTTAGCAACGAACAAAATATTCCTGAACTGTTAAGACCTGTTGTAGGTCTTTTCAAAACCGAGTCCACGTCTCCAACTTGTCAAATATCAACTTTTTTTTCTCAAATACCACCCACGTTGCTTCGATCCTACCGTTCTGGCATCGTGTCACCCGTGATGCTCTCTCGTCTTTTTTCATCCATCTGGATATTGTACGCATTCGTTGAAAATTTAGCTCGCGATTCGGTTACCGACTGCGCTAGGGGTCTACGCTACCTCCAATATTGCTTGCTGTCAGGCCTCGTTAGACGCTATGGGGTTGAATTATGGAACGGATGCGATGAAGCTACAGTTTCTGAGATCTCAAGGACCACAGTACCTTCAAATGTTTGTAAATTCACTTTCAGAGTAAAACCCTTCTATCCCTCCTCAAGAAGCCCTAGAGAAGACTGTGCTTCTTTCATCTTTCAGAACTTGGGCTATCAGTTGCAGATTGGAGATGATTGGATTCAGTCATTAGCGCTTAGCTTGACAGTCTGGCATGCCCACACTCGATCCGGCGAAAGATTTGATCTCTTACGTCAACCAACTGCTTTGGCCATCGCCTTGATTGCATGTGTAATGGAAGTGTCTAACGGACGCCTTAATTCCCGACATCTGGAGGAGTTAGCTGACAGTATGGTGTGCGAGTACAACATCGACGTAGTTCATGACCTTAACCAATTCCAATTGGTTTACTTGTCCTTAGTCTCCCTATTTCGGCTTCTTGATGTGATTGTCGAATGTACTAACGGTGATGAAAACGAAAGCTCAACACTACTTCCCTTTATGCATGCTTCCCGCGTTCTTCCTCATTGTCGTCTTGCACACAATCTTGCCATCACTTTGTCGTACTCAGGGGTTCAAAAGGAGGTCTGTTCATGGTTGAGAAAACTTCTCTCTCCTTTGGATGATGTAGAAAGTACAAAGAAGGCGGATAGGTACATGATGCAGCTCGTGGTGGCTGTGTACAAGATGACCAATGTACACCAGGTTATGTTCGAGTCACACGCTGAATCTTTGCCCTTCCCTGATCATTGTGGCAAAAAACAGCCACCCACAAATCGTCACGGATTTGGAAAGAAAGCCCCACAACGACAACTTTCACATTCTCGCAATTCGTCTAGAGCTGAAATCGGTCGGGACCAACAATCACTCTCGCACTTTCCACAAACAGAACGGGGTAAAACAA
This sequence comes from Mesocestoides corti, assembly GCA_900604375.1. Taxonomy (NCBI): domain Eukaryota; kingdom Metazoa; phylum Platyhelminthes; class Cestoda; order Cyclophyllidea; family Mesocestoididae; genus Mesocestoides; species Mesocestoides corti. The sequence goes on from UXSR01005474.1 coordinate 52,048, forward strand.
AATCATTCGGCTCGCCCAACAATAATCAGTTCACTCTAAGGCACGATTATAAAAGTCGTAGCCGTTCAGACTTCATTTCAGCTTCCGCTGTACCAAAAAAATTCAACCGTCGAAATAATAATCCGGTAAGCCGGGATGAAAATTTGTTCAATTATAATCAACCTGGAGGTGTTCATCCTACCACTGAACATGGTGGTTATCGCAAACCCTATTACACTCGCCCCCTTGTATGCAACCCAGGTAACAGGTGTGATGGTGCGCAAGAAATTTCGGAACTTTTGACGAACTCCTCCACTAGATCTCAGTTTGATTTCAACAATGTTGCTAATCAACAAGCCCAACTCTCAGATTCCACTACCCCCAAAAATCCTTTTATCTCTGATATCGGTACCGGTCACGAAGTTCACGACTTTCATTCCTTGAATGAAGACTACAGGTTCGGTGAAGAACGCAAGACCGTTTGCCATTCTTCGGCCTCTGTAGTAAATGCTCAGTCTTTCTCATCACCGCCTCCGTACTTCAGCAGTGGACAGAAATACTCTGGTCGCCGTTTTTCTGAGTCCAGGGGTCAAACACAAACCCAAACTAGCGCTCAAAATCAACTACCCGTTTCTAAATATGATAGATATCTCGGTGGCCCCGGATATCTAAAAGTGCCGTATACCAAGGTGGACAATGGGGGTTTTTACGGAGAAAACACAAAAAACTGGACTGGGGTTAGGAAACATAATCCACCCCAGCATCACGGACGTGATCCTCAGAACGAATTGCGGCCCCCTCGTAACGTGGGCTGCGGCCAAACTTATCGTTTCGAGTCGTCACGAAACAAGCCCCAAAACAATCGATTCGGTGTCAGGGGTGGATACAATATGAAACCTCGTTCTGTCGGTACCTCCGAAATTAATCAAACAAGGTTCCCCAACAAGCCCTCAGGTGCTTCCGGAGCTGAAGAATGGAGCGCAGAAGCAATTACGGATGCGGTTAACAAGTTGGCCATCTCCTTTCAATGAGTTGTTCCCTTTTTTTAAGCAGACGCAACCGTATGATTCGTTAACTAAACCCCTCTAGTTTTTTACACTTTTGCAAACCCGTTACCTCGTTGTGCGGTGTGATTGGTCACAACAATAAATCCATTTCCTCCAACTTCAAAACTGATGTTTACCTGCCAACTCATCTCGACTTGATTGCCTTGCCTGGTATGAATGAGGTAGGATTGGAGCATGATCGAGAAGGCAGCTAAACAAGTAAAAATCTAGCGGCATCGAGTTACCGAAGGTAGGTGGTTATTTTACAAAACGCAACCGCCTGATGCTTATCTTGCTATAAGTTTGTAACGCTGAATTGGATTATTCATTCACTTATTATTTAAATTTAACAGGAGAGTTGCACAAGATTTCTTAGAATGTCAGAGTTTTAAATTGTTGCAGCCAGATAACGCGAGGCACTGAAAGATGCAATGAGACAATAGAGAGAAGACGCGGATAACGCATAATCCGAGAGGTTTGTCAGTGTCGCAGTAGTGTGTTTATACAAGGTAATAAGTCGCCAGTTTGCATATGCTCGCTTAACGTTGATCTCTGAACGAGCATGGCTGCATGAAGTGCAGTTACGTAAACAGTGTTTGTTCACTCTTGCTACGTGTGGTCGCTTGCTGCTAGCCACAAAATAATTGTCGCAGTTACATTTTCCTTTGTGCATGTGTTTAGCCTCTAAGCACAAAAGTGCTGTTGTCCTTGGTTCGGAAACCTTTCTAAGTATACGGTTTGTGCAACTAGAAGAAATCACGTAATCTTGCCAACACTGCGACCTTGGTAACCATGACATCAGGTTAACTAAAGGACAAGGTTGTTGTCGACCTCACATCCCAGGAGACTAGCCAACCAAATGGTGACTCAGGGGGCATGCGCCGATGTTGAAAGAAATACATCCTATACCCAATAATGAGTTTCTAGAGAATCTCTTACAACAGAAAAAATTGGGTCAAATCAGGACCAAGCACCAATAGCTCGGTCGGATGAGTCCAGCACTTTTGACGTTTGGCAAGAGTAGACTTCAATCGTATCACCAACTGAACTCAAGAGTAGATGGTACTCACGTGCTACTGTAAGAATCGCTATTCCTAGAGAATGGATGGCGGTAGGCATCATTGTTTCTTGGCTGGTCGTGTTAACTTCGAGATACATTTTAATAACGATTGTTAAAACAAGCTTTGAGGCAAAACTCAGCGGAGGCCAAATAGAAGTACTTAAACCTAATTTGAAAATCGTGTAAGTAAAGCGTTAGTTTACAGTTATGGCAGAACCCGGCTACTTCTTTTGCACACTCCTAGATATAATGTGCTGAACTAAATAAGATAGCATTACCAAAAAAAGAATAAGGACCAAACAAGAGCCAAATTGATTTTCATTGGACACAAAAGTGGGGAGGGGCGATTATTAATAGCCTGTTAAGGCCCCCGGTGCTGTTTTGCAATCACGCCAGGGCCGACGATCCGCGTCGACATGTTCCGTCCAAAGAAAGAGAAAGAATGCAGCTAACGCACAGCCTGATTTATCATAGCAGTAATGGCGTGTGTCGTGAAAGGTAGCAAGTCAGTTTGTATAGGCCTGCTAAACATCGATCCCTGAACGAACACAGTTGCGTGAAATGCATTCACGTACACCAGTTGAATCATGTTCGCTCACGCGTGCTAATTGCGTTCGGTCACGATTGCTGTGTTCGCCCGCCGCTCGCCACAGCTCTTCCATTTGGTAAAGGGATTTGGCGATCGCTTTCTTTCAACAGGAATCCCGAAAGGTAGGCCGACAGTTTTCTATGGCATCTGAAAGATTGGCCGTAAGATTATCAAATCGTTGTTCCCGCGTTATAGTTTCGGCGATTGCAGTTGCCGACAGACCAGTGGATGTTTCGATATGTATCGTCTATAGATTAGGTAGCATCCAGAGATTCGCGTCGTTCGGAGAGCAGGCGGAGTCTGGCGAATAAGCGTTATTCTGCAATGACTGGGACCAAAAACGGTGGCTGAGGGACTGTAGAACAGAGGTCTCAATAAAATACAGTGTTGTGGGCCTCAGCATGTGGTCTTGAACTACGACGGGGCCACTGAATCAACTCTGTCCCGATTTCGCTTCCCTGGTACCTGTAATGAAGAAAAAGACCGGATAGGACGTGGACACAACCGTTTACTTTAGAACTCAACCACATTGGTGTCGTTGCGTCGTAGGTGGCATTTGCGCTTGTCTTTATACCTCGAATGTGTGAGTCACACATGCACTAAAATTGAGGCTTAGGCGTGAGGATAATCCGAGGATAATGTTCATGCTAATGGGGGGAGTTAAGGATCCGCGCTTGGCGATATGCAGTGAAAAGGGGGACCGCGTGTCGGAGGCTGGAGTGATTGGATAAGTGAGTGTGAATCAACACAATTCACAACTTCATTTCGTTGCCCACACTACCGCCAATGTCAACAACAGAAATGGGACAAATGAAACATGGTATACACTGCAAAAAAAGTCAGTCGTGGTTAATATAAATGCAAATTTCAAGGCCTACAGATATGCAAAAGTATGGTGTTGTAGTAACTTTGGTTAATATTAATATATTCACCAACAATTCCTTGACTACAATCCGAAAATGTCAACTTATTATCATGGAGGATATGGACTTAACATCATAACGTCAAGATCAAAGATTAGGCTGACTTAGACCATTAATAACTGGATAGACTTGATGATTTGCGTGTGTTCACGGACCTTATTCAGCTCATGGCTTTGTAACATATAAGAGTAATTAGTGTCCTATCATAGCATAACAGTAACTGTGTAGGCTTATTTTGGCACAAAGGCGTATTAGTTAGTCATCCGGTGCTCATGTAATCGTCTCTGTGTGGGTGATTAAAAGATTCTGAGTTAAAACACACACCACCGAAAAAGGATTGTCCTTAATTAGAGCAAAAAAATCAGTTACAACGACTTCTTTAAATATGGTAAAACTACTAAATTTGACAAAAGTGTAGGATGATTTGATTTAGCTCGTTTTACACAACGTTTATTAGATGTAATCAGATTATATGGCTGGGTAAAAACAAATAAAAGTGCTGGATGATGAATTTAAATTAAAAAAATGTCGAGATTACGGGGTACTACAAAGCTTATTCAAAAATAGTTACCATATTCACTTGATCACAAATCTGTCTGCCCTATTTTCTATGCAAGTTCTTTTTAGTCAATTTCAAGAGAAAATTTGCCGTGATCGTTATAAGATTTTTTCGTTTACATTACAAGATTAATTTACTTTCCCGGTCCCTACAATTACGTTACCAGTGGAAAATGGTGGGTGGGCATTTGACCGAATTCAAGTGACACAAAATCCAAACTCCAGCCCCTCATAATTACATTAGTGCTGTTCGTCTGCAGGTATGGCGATAATCTTTGTATGTACGCACATAGTGTGAGTGTTTCGGTAACTGGTTATTTATTCGATTTGCTCGATTTACATTATTCCAAGGCAATTTGAGCATGAAACTGCAACAAATACATCCGACATCTGATTAATAAAGCTTGTAAAATTTAAAGCATTTGCATTTTTTCCAGTTTTTTTTTGCACTTTTGATTTTAATGTTTCAAAAGTTGGACTAGTAGGAAAATACGACTCGACGTTTTGCTACACACTTAGTAGCGGATGGTTTGAGCAATGGTCCAGGTGGTCAATTTCCTTTTGTTGGCGTTGCTGCCTCTAGTGTAGTTGGCTCATGTTGTTCTCGTTTTCAACAATCTCATGAGTTTGTCAAAATGCTTAAATCTATCGAAAACGATGGACTTTTTGCACTACGATAAGAGTGTGATCTTTTTTACCGAATCTGAAATGGCTCTTCAAATATTCGCTTATTTGCCTGAAAGAGAACGTGGGTTCGAAGGATTGTATTCTTTATCATTTTTAACTGCATTGGCGAACAAATTCAACTTCCAGACGTTGCATCACTGTCTAATATGGATGAGGTAAGCACTGCGAATTCTATTTGACTCATAGGAGTTGCGTTTCCAAGGGGCATTTTACCTTGGAGGATGTCGAAACCAGCAGATTGGATTTTATTATTGGAGAAAGCCTACCAATGCAGATAAGGCTTAAATTGAGTCAATCTTCAAGTGAATTGAAATTGGTATTATCTCTTTCAACTGCGTTACTTCGTTCTCAGAAGAGATCCGCCGAATCGGAAAAGGCAGGTGTAACTTACGACGGCCGAAGTAGGTGAGTGGCTACAAAGAGCACTTCTGCTAAAGTTTCCCTTCGATTATCAATCTAAGTATTTTAATTGAAGAGAAGTTGCTAAAGGTTGTTTCAATATGTTCAATCGCTCTTGTATTACGAATTTTGCTATTTATAGGCATACTGACAGGAGCAAAAACATTTATATTGTGTCAGCTTTGTTAGTTGTGTGCCGTTCATATCTTCCAGGTACATTTGCGATTTTGTTTTTCTGGCTGAAAGTTAGCTTGGAATAATTCACCAATTTCGCATCTCCGGTTCGACAACTAAATCCGTAAATAATGAAAGAAGCACATAAAAATTTGGTTTTAGTCTGTTTGTCGTCATCAAACATGGTAAATTGTTTTAATCCATGTATATGTCGCCAGAGTTCAGTAATCGTCAAGAATTTCGTTGTTCTATCATTAAATGTCGCAGATTTGATGTGAAATATCCATCCAGCTTCACCTTTAGCGGTTAAAATCGGGGGTAACAGAGCATTTATGCACAATTTTCTGCTCTTGTGCCAAAATTTTCTCTTCAATCCACCTGATCCTTAAGGAACTATGTGTTAAATGCCCATTGTCGCAACATTGTTAATTACGGAAATTGCAGAAAAATTGAATCCCCTATAATCGGCTACCTGCGAAGATGCATTTCCAGCTGTATTCAAGATTACTGGGGGGCTTGGGTACTTAAAAAATTTCATGAATTTCAGTAATTACTGATTTGAAGTATTTCTTATGACTTGCTTCTTCTCATTTCCATTTTCGCTTAGTGTCCAATGTTCGGTGCTTTCGTCGCCACGAAAACGGAAGAATGTTGGTATGAGTTATATTAATCCGCAACACAGGCAGCGAAAGCAGGCAAAAGGACTGTTGTTTTCCATGGATTTCAATGGCGTTAGCAAAACTTGACGATTATATCTACTCATGTTTAATAAGTACTAAGGTCAGTTGACGGGCCACAACTATCATAGCTGGCCCCTAATGTTGTTGCTTCCCACTTGTTTATTTTTGTTGTATTAAATATGCAAATGAGTTCTCAAATTTGATTTTCTTATTTTACAATACAATAATACTCAGTACTGATGCTCCACAATGGTAATGTAGATATTCTCAACAATGTACAACCGGGAATTTTTTATTGCAACATAATAACGTATTGTGGCGGTAGCCTTACACTTGTATGTGTGCGTTATGAAGTTCACCTGAACAATTTTAATGAGTGAAATTAGTCACCTTCTTTAGTCATGCAGTTGTTCTATATATTTGGGAGTTTTTAGTATTTGTCGCATGGTTCATTGTATGGACAAAAAATGTACCAATCCAGAACAATGGAAAACGAAAAAAGTGTCAAGTAGAAATGATTTTTATTGCTATGTTTAAGCGACAGGTGACAGATTAGGCGTCGACTCATCCGATTTTGTTGTCATGTTCTGATAGTTTTCTCATTTTTAAATGACTTCCTAAGCGTACTGATTCAATTTAAGCAAATGCAAATACTCTCGAAAAAAATTCGTTCATTCGGGCATATAGCTGGTAAGGTCTTGTCAAGCGCCTCGTGGGATATATTTGCCGTTCTGTGACCTGAAACAGAATAATTATTTGCGCTAATATTCGACCGTGGAGCGTTTACTACCAAATTTGTATTTGATAGAGGTCCGTTTTCTAGTATGAAGTAAAAACATTTAAGATTTCCTGGATTATCGATTCCCGGGACAAACCTAAAGTCGGTAATAAGACGAATCGAAGAAATTCAGTGTTTTGCTGACTACTTTCCCGGGGAGAATTGAGAGCAATGCAATGAGGTGATATTTCTGGGTACGTGCTCTTCACATACACCGCTTGAAGCTGAATTTTTTCAACTGACTTGTTACGACCTCCACTTTTTAACATTATCAAATTCCACCGTTGAACTCGTGCTGACAAATGCCAATTTTTAATTTACTTTTGTGTCTGTGCTTTTTTGGCACCTTAATAGCTAATTGCGACGATTACGTAGCTGTAAAAAAGAGTGTTACCTTACGTTTCGACTTCCCGATTGGAGACGAACATTTGCAATCTGGTGGGATTGCCATTAGCAGCTGGAATATAAAATAATCATTTCTAGTTACCTTATTCCAGGAGTTTGTAGTGAAAACCCCAGGCTGTAATAAATTGACTGGAATAGTTCGTAGTCAGCAAGCGGGGATCCAGCGTATAAAAACGTTGGATGGAAACTATGCCAAGAGTCTTAAAGAGGAGCAAGTGATTTGTAGCTAACCCCGCTTCTGGCTGTTCATAAGACACTGTGAGGAATTAGTTCCGTGTCGTGGCTACTCACACTTGAAAGTATGTATGGAGCCATGTGTCGCATTATGGATTGGAGAATCTGTGAAGAGGTAATTGAGTTCTCTAGGAGTATTTAGCCATTTATATTGGACGTAAAACTCGAGGGTGTATTGCCGCCCACCCCACCAAGTTCAATTTTATATTGTCTGGGATCATAAAACCATGTGCGTTTTATAAATCTAACCTTAGTCTTCAGACGAACTAAGTAATTCGATTGTTTTGCTGTTTCTTATTCCAATTTTGTTTGATTAATCGTCCACAGATTTGAATGCACTCATTAAGTGCACCGACACAAGTAGATCTGTGGTAACCCTGATCACAAATACGCAAGTTTAATCATACCTGTATGGTTGCCGTCTACTGTTTTGGCACCTACTGTTTAGGACTTGGTGGTGTAGCGGTTTCTTGCTCTGGTGCACTTCATGATGAAGTTCATGACTTGCCTATCCTAGGAAACACGATGGTCTTGATTGGTGTGAGAGCATTAGATAAATTCCTGTGTGTAGTACCCGGAAGTACTTCAAGAAGATGAGATTAGAGTAAATAGCTTGACGGGGTTAGACGTAAGGTCGAATTTTACCTTATTGGGGTCTGACGCGTGTAATAGCGATGGAGAGTCGCTTCATTTGTAATCCTAAATTACATGGGTTCCACGGGAAGCGTATTCTATGATTAATGTGCAACAGTTCTAGTGTTATGAAGTTGGTTGAAACTTGTCGTCCAAGTTGATGAATGGTGCCAAGGTGGGTAAGTCCGTGAACATCGATTTTTAGTTTCATTGAACACCCTTGTCAAAAATTCACGATTTGCCCTGTCTGTAGAATCAAGGCCCCAGCAAAATAACCGAAACCATTTGTTTAGCACGCAAAGGCTTCCCGGATCAGGACAAGGCAGGCGCTTGTAGTCAGACCTTCTAATGTCGCAGCCAAAGGTCTGACTACAAGTTGAGGTCAAAGCGAAGGCCGAGTGTGTGCTCAGTTGCGCCCATTTACGCGTGTCTGGACGATCTTGGTCTGGTGATTTGATTGATTAACACTGAGGGATGAGTTAGTAGAATGATCAACGACGCAGCGTGACTGTAGCTAAAATTGTGCGGACAGAACTGGGAAACTAGAAGTTACAAACCTTCGCATTAAGTTATCTTGGGGAGTGTTGACATACCCAACAGAAAATTGGTAATATTTTCCCCCACAATCAGTTGCCTAGTAGACTATGCTATATAACCCAAACGCCAACCTCTAATTATTAAAAGTGAAAAAAAAATAAAGTAACACAATAGGACAGTATTAGGATGTTCGAATAGCGGTTTGCATGCAATTTGCAATGTCTTGGTTGTTGTAGTAGTCATGTTCCGCTGCGTGTTCCAAGCTGCGAAGACGCGAACCTCTAACGATCGGACAGTTCCTCGTTCCTCTCTGTTACTCGCCCCAGTCTGGTGGGAGTGGTGGAAATTAAGCCACTAATGACCCAAATAATTATTTTGGTTCGGGGAAGGAAGCCTAGACTTTCTAGGGAGAGGTAGGAAGAATAGTAATAAATTTGACCTTCAGAATTTGCTAAATATTTTGCTATCCCAATATTGTTCTCTAAAATTCCGAAACCGATTTCATTACACTAAGATGCGGATTGCTTGGTATTGATATAAACTTGACCCCAGGTGTGCATTGTTTTCAATAATCTGAATACGGTGAATAACTGTTTACCACTTCCACATTTTGATTTATGAAAAGGAAAATTGTACTGCTCTGAATAAGCACGCAGACAGTAGCTTGAACCGATTCCATATTTAAAAACCAATTTCATAATATGTGTTGGTTCATTTGTTAAAAGGCATAAATCTTCGTGTAATTGGCGAGACGTTCGCTGTAATGCAGATACTGGTTTGTCGTATTGAGCCCTACACCTTCAAGTTCAACCCAACTAAGTGAAAATGGTTTGTAGTACCTTTAACTGGAAGCTAATTTAATGAAGATGCAGGCTAACTCTGGATGAATACCATTTTCGTTCCACATTAGCGATAATTTGTACGTGTGGGTGAAAGGGGAAACTCAGAGACAACTGAAACAAAAAGTTTCTCGTGATTTATATGTAGGCATATTCGACTTATTTTAAAACATGGAGAAATGGTTAAGTCCTCAATAAATATTCTCCGTTGCGATGGATATTCGACAGATCGCTCGCATTATTTTTTTTTTCACGTCGATCCTAACCCCCTTTGTGTAAGGGTGTCATTCATTAAAAATAATGGCTTAATCAATATCACAATTGCTCATCCACTCTGGTCACAGGCCCTACGAGAATTTGAACTCTTTGATCTTAGATTAGTTAGCCAAGCAACTTGTTAGAAGACATTACTTAAAGAATATGGTTTTGTATTTGTTAGGAATTTGTTCATCATAGAATCATCCTTGCTTTCGCTTATGACGCCATATGTTTGTTCTTCTGAAACCGCTTCATTCTAATTGTATGAATTCCAAATTTGCCTGAAAGCACAGTTACCGCTTTTGGGTTCAACCGGAGGGGAAATTTGTACAAATTACAAAGTAACCGGCCTACTCGCGCAATCGTTAGGGGCCTTGTCTTCGTTCAACAGTATTGGATATATGTAAACTGCAACAGAATATAAAATTCAAATGCTCAACGTTCATCGCCTACCAGTTATTATCACAACAACAACGTCTGTTCTTGATTTGTGCATGTGCGTAAAAGTGTCATAATACCGGTCACACATTCGATGTGGTGAGTCGCATTAATGTATGTAGGTTCGGGGCATTATGCTAGAAAATATTTCAGTAAGCTAGACGTTAAGTAGAGGATCTTTCAAAGAGTTAGTATGTAATAAAGATTCGATGCTAAAATATGAATCACGAGGTTTGTCGTAAAAATCGCCAAATCACACTTGTTCAACTTTACATACAACCCCTAGTGAGGGTTAAGGACCAGATATTTGAGCCACGAATTTCAGTGGGCCTAAAAGATGGCTTAAATTCTAAAGGGCATCCTCAAATATGACGCTTAAATGCTAGGAAGAGAACAGCCCGGTTGTTAATAGTGAACAAATAATCTAACTTCATAAGTATTTCTGTAGAATCTAGCAATGACGTGCATCGATGATAATTCAAGCAAATGACAATGTGCATCGGGACAATCTGCCTTGCAAGAATTGAATCCAATTACAGGGTTTTTGAAGTCTTGTACCGACTTAAACGAAGATTTGAGTTTCAGGTTTCAAGTACCAATAAAATTTAAGCGAAGTATGAGTAAGGGATGGCCGACGTAATGGACAATTAGTTTTTTAACTTACTGCAAGTTTAATTGTTGGCAGGAAATTGCTTCGTTTATTATCAAATATTGGTAAAAAAAAACCTTTCTAAATTGTCAAAACTCTGGCAGGACTTTCCTGTTAGCAGATTTGAAAAGAATCACCACATTTTTGGTATTCTGGAGGATGCCCAAATGGTGTCTAGTATAATTAATTTATGTGAGAACAAATGAATCACTATTGTGGTACGATATATTGAGTTCTGAAACGAATACAGTGTTCTGACGTTTAGATGCTTGGGCGTGGCCACACTTTTGAGGAATTCTCGTGGGAACACGGTAATAGACACAACACATGGTCTTATAGTTGTAACATGTGCTGGTAGACAAGGCTAAGCACATGTACTTATCCAGTATATATAAGATGCTGAATGCCGTAGAGGATAACTAAAGCCCTAAGTAACCAGTTTAACTCGCATAGGTTATTTTTCTAGGATTTACCCTAAATTAATCAGGTACAAATTAATTTGTTCGACGCGCCGCCAGTGGAACATGTTATTCAGCGTAAAGTTTCCTTAAAGATAGTATTACATAACTTGTAGCAAGTTGTTACCCCCCAAAGTCAAAAGAAGCGAGCTTCAGATGCTTGCTCGTGTACTTGCACACCCATATTTAATTACCCACTCTACATAATGCTATGGTAGAGTGGGTGGCTTCGGCCTGCCAAAATACGATGCTTTCATTAGAGCGCACATTGTATATACACTTGTTGGTGGTTTGTTGGCTTACCAGCTTACAGCGGTTTAAGTTGTCAGAAAATAAATGATTAAGGAAAGAGGCAGAGGGGAGCTTTATTCAATCACGCTTGTGTGGCTTACTGCTTCACCAAAGCACCCGGTCACTGGTGGTATCATTTTTCTGTGTTTACTTTCAGGTTTAGAGCTAATTTAAATTTTGACTAAGTGAATTTTAACAGGAGACCAATTTGTTTCACAGGTAGTGAATTGGAGTAAAAATGCGTAGGTGTCCGCAATGAGAATTACGGTGACTGAAATCCACACGCGACCTGACAACGTGTGCAAACCACGAGAAATGCAAGGGCCTCCTAATGCGTGCCGAGCCCTCCTGGGGGAGGAAAGTGGGTTTGCTGAGACCCCAGTCGGATCATTTTCCATGTGTGGTTGATGTGAGGTCGTTACATGACGCGCGATCTGAAGTCGAAAAATCTAACTTTAGAGTACTCATATCAACCCAGGACGTTCTTGAACCGAGCGGACACCGCCCACAAGAAACCAAGTCAAAGGCGCTATGGCAAAGTAAACTGACGATTACTCAAAAGGATGAGGAAATTTGGGGTCCTAAAAATTCACTATAAAATAATTTTTAAACTCACAAATTGCTTTAAACTTTACAAATGACTAGGGGCAGTCGTTCAATGTTGGCTCGATTTAGCTTAACTAGCATCAAAATTCTCCATGAGTTAAACATCAGAATTATGTCCAAAAAGGTTGTGGCCTCAAGGGACCACAGTTACAGCCTTGATTTGACGCTAATACGAATTACTTCATCGGAAAACATCATGGCGTTAAGCGGAAGGACACTCGGAAATGCAGAAGTAGTGTGCGCAAATTCAAGGCCAAAAGTTCGGTGTGTTGTTGGCAGAACGTGCCAATGGGCTTACTTCCGCATTAAGCTAAAGATAGAGATGGTAGAACGAAGTTTGAACGGAAGTGTTTAAGAGGACGCTAGGCACGCGACACCGAGGCTGTTTTCAAGGCGGTGTTTTTACTCACAGTATCGACCACAGACTCGGCAAAATGCTGCTAACTAATGAAGAACTATCTTCTACATCTACCACCAACAGTGAAAATTAAGATTTATCAACAAAAACTGAAGGATGAAGTGAAAGTGGATTTATTTATTGACTGCCGACAAAGTTTAATGTCCCGTTAATTTTCCGTAGTGCGATAAACTAATTTGAACCCTTAAGTAACGGGGATAGCAAGAAGCGAGTAAATGTCTATTACTAAAGCTTACATAAAATCACTGCAGCATTCATCGCTAATATTATGGGCAAAGTCGACTCTTTTTTTGATGGATTAGTTAAAGAAAATAGAATCACAACTTATTTTTCAAGCGTATCTTTAGAGAATCTTAAGGGCTTCTTTAAATCGTGATTTATCGCTTTAAGTCAAAATTATGTGATTGTGGAAAGCCAGCTATGGTTACTGCACTTTCGAGTGCTTCTAAGAGCTAAATGAGCGCAGATTTTGCTTCCTCGTTTAGCTTTTTGATCAGCAGGCTTAACAAAAGGAATTTCGTTAAAAATGCCCCTGAAAACCACTAGTTAGCCAAGCCTTAAGGTAGATACTATATTAGTTAAAAAATTGTGTTTATTTCACTCGAAATCAACATTAGGCCTGCATTCTTTTTCTCAAAAATCACTGTCCTGAAATACAGTTTGAGGTGTGCTAAGTCCTGGGAAGTTGTAAATTTGGCATTGGAAGAAGAAAATGGCCCACGAGGTGCCAATGGTACGCGACGCATTAGTGCAGGTGTAAAGCGCTCACCTTAGCTTAGGAGAAATTTACTGGCTTTAGGCGTCCAAGCATTACACCATAATATGGCAATAATTATAAATATTACATGTAAATTATGCTTGTCGACGTGAAGCGACTTTTGCTTACATTTGCTTTTTTCCATTTTTTTCAAATGGCTTATCTTAACTGATAAGTTTTCAGCATCTTTAATTTTTAGTTTGAAATATTTAAGTTTGTTATTTAAAATACATTTCGAAACATTTGCACAAATTTAAGTACGATCTCTTAGGTTATTTAACACTAAATTTTTGTTATTAGTTCTCATGTACTAACCTTGAAACTGGCCACTAGAAAAATTATTTTAAGCAGCTAGTTTACTAGTAAAATCTGGAGAGGAGTTAAAGGCTTCCGTGCAAAAGCATTTATCTTCTAACTTAATAGCAATTTTATTTGGGGCTTAGGGAGTTCAAGTGCCTCTTCAGAGTCTACATTTTATTGACAATTAAGTTCAGAAAATTCCGATGTTCTACTATTCGAGGTAGACAGCGTTTTACATGTGGTTAGTGCACCTTTCACGTAAATAAAAACAAATTTTTAGAATCAACCATTTGTGAAAGTTAATTTCTTCGTTTCGACTGAGAATCTCAATCTGATTATGACTAAATTATCCCTTCAACTTAAATATAAATGTCATTGCATACGCATTCACGTTCACGATTTGCAAAGCAATTAAAAGAACAATATTTTCATCTCGTGTTCTACTTATCTTTGCGGAGATATTGCCTTTTAAAGGCTTGCGGCGATCAAATCAAGTTCGTTGTCGGAACCGCGTAAAACTTGTCGCCTAGTGTGTTAGCTTGCTCCTCTGTCAAACGATCCGCTAGCGCGACAAAACGACACTCAAGGGTATTCCATTTTTGCTCAGCATTCATATGGCATGATTTATTAAGCATGGGTTCTGGAACCCCACACAAACTTAAGTCGAACCCCGAAAGCAACTGCTGCCTTGCCACAATTATCACTTTTCTTAGGGAGATTTTTAAAATCTACAATCCCAGTAAAATTAATCATTATTTTCAAGCTGCTTGTAGTTTGTACGAAAGTTTTATTAGTTAGCACATCTATAACAGAAGCTCTGCAACGACTCTGCAGTCAAATTTGTTTATATTCCGACTTTGAGTTATTTATAGTTTCTAATTTACCCACACGAACCTGTGTTGCAATTAGCAGATTTCACAGGATAGTCTATTTAGTATGCTTATAAACGTAAAAGGGACAATATGTTAGTGTTAGATTTTCCTAATGAAATCAATTGATTTCGTTTTAAAAGCAATATTTTTGTAAGATTTTAAAACGACCGAAGCGAATTGGCTAAGCCGAAGACTAATTTCTCTCGCTTGTGCAAGTGAAACCATAATTATATTTATCACTGAGTACCCAACACAATTTCATTGATTTCAATATTCACAAACTACGGTGTTTGTAATTTAATCGTTTCTTTAGTGAGTTTTGGTGAACCGGGATAACAAAAGGCTTCTTAAATACATCAAACTAATCATTTATAGAGATTAGATAGGTTTTTCGCTCGGCTTACAACGTTAATTTGGCGCTAGAGATTTCATATTTCACAGATGTGGACATTTCGATCGAAAACAAAAGATGTCTCCTGAAGAAGTAAAACTTAAGCCTTAAACAGAATGATTGGGACCAATATTCAAATGAACAGCCCTTTAATTGGTATAATGCGACCTTTAATTAACTGAGTCACCATTTACAACTTTATTAATAACGTATCTTGACAGATTAGGTGCAAATTCTTCTGTGTGCTTGGTTTTATTTTAACGGGAATAAAAGGTTGTTGTAAAAGTAGGTAAACTCGTAAGGCCACAAATTAACAGATTTGTGACTTAAATGCCCTTTAAAATTGATTTAATTAAGCAAGGTCAGTGTAATCATCAAGTCGATGGTGTTTCTGATTTCGTCTAATTAATGGCCATCTATGTAACCCAAAACTTACATAGTTAAGAGCACTGCACGTGTATTTTGCCTTCCAGCTGAGAGCATTGGATTCCTCTTCAGGAACTCTTTTCTTATTCAGGGAAATTTGTGTAAATTCTCACATTGAATGTGCTTAAAGAGTGGGTAACTTATAGGAAGGGCTTCATATACCTCATTTAACGGGGCTAAAAATAACAGTAATCTATGTTTTCCCTTATAATTTTAGTGAATTCTTTTATACTGGATTCAGCTAAAATTCGGGAAGTCACTAAGATACACCTCAGGGTTTTTCCAAGGATGAGTACTAAGCTGTGTGACGCTAGCCTCCGAATGAAAACTCATTCCTTGAAGTCAAAAAAATTCAATTTTGTGAGGCCTTCAGTAAACTTCTACTGTCTCCCAAATAAATTTATAAGTGTGAAACACCCTTAAGCTATTACTTATGTATTATAAAAACCTTGAACATGCTTTATTGTAAGCTTTTCTGTTAAATGAAGAAAAAGTGTCCAAATATGCTTAATTATATCCTCAGTGTTCAATTGACGACGTGCCTGGTAACGGTAAATTACTAGTGTTCATACCTAGGATTTCCGATAGCAAGAGATTGTCATATTTTTTTGTAAAGGGTATATGTGAATTGAGACGTCTTGCGTTATAAACAGATAAATAATAAGCTACAATACAAAACTCTCATTTCAGACTAATCTAGATAAAACTATTGGATCATGAGTTTGTCTACAACGGTTTAATGTCACTGTAATCATAATGACTGATAAATACACATAGCTCTTTCCTGGAACTTAGGACCTGTATGATTGCAAAAACGTACTTTTACTTTGTTTGGCATGTAATCGAAGGAAAAATGTAGTACATTTTTCATTAAGTAAAGACAATCATACAAAGTTTGATATATTGATTCATTAGAATATAAGGGGTTGTTAGCTCAGGCATATCATATCTCGAACAGCATACACTTTTATCGAATTTACACACTCAAGAAAGGCATTATTGGAAGGCATTGAGAATAGGCGTGATGAGGCTGCACTAAGTCTAGACGACCCAAGTATTCGCATAAGAGAAATTTTGCCTTAAATTCGGTTACATAAAGACATTACTTTCGTCCGGAAACCTGGCTTGAAGTTGTTTTGCACGGCCACAGGGAAATTATTTCGGGTACCCCACTGCTTTAAATTGCAAAAGTTTTTGGCGTCATGGCATTGTTTCAACAAAACCCATGGTTTCTATGGGCAGGACAAAATAAGCATAAATGAAGTAAGTCTTCAGTGGGCTTGTAAGAACTTAATCATTAGGTTTATTTAACAATGCATCATTTGGAAGAACAAAACGCTTTTACACATTTCTCTAAAGTAAATACATTATCTTGATTGAATTACGAAGTACAAAGAGCAAATGCGTGGAAAACAAGTTAGGCACAGCAAAACTGCAGAAAAAACTCAAAGGGATGCACGATCTAAAGAGGAATAACGGAAAAATTTGAGAGGTGGCGATTCACACTCATCCGAGCTCAGCTCATCAAAAGTATTTGGTGAAATCCTGGAATAACACTTAGCGTCTGCGCCCATGGTTCTCTGCTCTTTATGCTGGAGAAAAGGAGCTGCCACCTTTTTGCTGCCGATTTCACCTTGTCCGGATGTGCAGGATGGCACATTTTCGCTCACTCTTGGCAGCTTTCGATAACACGAGTCATTAAATCGCAAATTATGTTGAATTAGGTTTCGTTCGGGTTTTTTGTCTGACTGATATATCCAAGGTGAGTATTCGTCTTCAAAAGATTCTGATTCAGAGTAGGAAGCCGTGGTTCTGATTCTGCCCTCCGCAATTTGGCGGAAGCTTTTCGTTGGTGGATCAACATTCTGGTGTCCGTCATTACTAAAGAGACGCGCAAAGGAACGAAAGTATTTTTCAACGTGCAGCTTAATTGCCGACTGGGGAGTATCGTCGCACGGTAACGAGTTACTTTGAGCCTCGTTTTCACAAGGTAATTTCGAGGAATGAGACATTTCTTTGATGTCCTTCGTAAAGCCTTGTTTTGCGTTCGATTTGGATGCATAATCCCTACCATAGTTTGTAGGTAGATGATTTGTCATTCCAATAAATGAATGAATAACGTCACCATGTAGACGCCTCAGCTCTTGGGCTTGAGCAGCTGCCTCCAAGTCATCTCTTCTCTGATCGTCTGTGTTCATTGTAAGGAAACGCAGCACTAGGAGATTCATGACAGAACTCACCACTGTTAGCCCAAACAAGATAAAAACCAGACTAAATGCCACATAGTCTGGTCGTTTTGCCAGGGAATCCTCTCGCTGCAGAGCAACAAAGTCTCCAAAGCCAATGGTAGTGAGAGTTATGAAACAGTAATACAGAGCATCCAGATAGTGCCACTTTTCGTACTGGGCAAAGACCGCGGCTCCAGCTGTCAAGACGATGGTGACGACATTCGCACTGACAAAAATAAGGTGGGTCTGAGAAATAGATTGGCTTTTACATCGTAGTATGCATACAAGGCGACGAAGAAGGCGTGTTATGAGCGTGTTTATTCTTTCGCCAATGCTCTGGAACATGACGAGGCACAAGGGAATGCCTGGTAGAGCGTAGATCATGCAAAATACCTTCCCCCCTACTGTTTTGGGCGTGCAGTGACCATACCCTAAAAGAATACCATATAAAATTTGTGTCCAATAATCACCAGCTTCCACGCAAGCAACTAAACTGGGTAGAATAATCTCTTTTTTGGTTGTGCCATGTCCTTTTCATGTCAAAAATGTTTGGGAAATCTGTTTTTACCAAAATCCATCTGTGCTTATTTAATTACAAAAAATTGTGCATATACTGACGCCTTTACCGTATGATATAAACTTTTGTTCTTTCAATCTTGCTTCGCTTTCATTGTAGATGTTTAAACAGCAAACGTTTTATGCATCCTTGTCGACTAACGTAAATTTAATGGCAGTGATTTATTTTAAAAGAGTTGATCTTAAACCGTATGGACTTGTTTGCTTCCCAGCCCCCAAGCTAACGAAAACCTTTCTTTTGTATGACCTCTTTTCGAGGACATGACCAAAACCAGCATGCTTGGGACACAATAAAAAGTGAATGGGGGCTGATAATTTAGTAGCTAAATCTGCCTAAACTGCGATCCTCATCAAGGCCCATGCGTGACCAGCCGCCAAGTTTATTAACCATTCAGCTTTTTGGTGGAGCCACCGATCCAGCATAATTAATCATCAACGGCCTTATAAACTCAGTAAGCGGTTAAGCCTCAATCCTCTTTGATTCCTGCATTATTATCTGTGCATTTAGTTTCGAATCTGCTGGCTTCAACACCAGTAATTTAACCCCACATCGGAGCCTCCAGCAGCATTTTTCAAGAGAGTGATAGTCAAATCAATGGAACTTGTATTAAGATTGTCGGTGTTACATACGATTTAATGTAGAAATTGACTTTTTTAGCTGAAGCTTGAATCACTTTATCCA
>UXSR01005475.1:0-33608 GCA_900604375.1 Mesocestoides corti
TGAGGCGCAGACATGTTGGACCACCTGGCCTCAGCCAATCCTGTGTCTCTCTGCGATCCAATAGCATGCGGGAAAGGAAGGCAGCCAACCAGAGAAGGACATGGATGAGATGCAGTATATAAAGAGCGGCGTGGCCAGCGTGGCGGACTCGGATGAAAGGCGTCGGACGCGTGGTTCTGGCTTCTGATTGGTCAATAAGGCGTGTTCTGTTGTACCGGCCTTTTTCCTATTGTGGCTCGGGTATTCTACAACACCATCATAATACATCAGCTTAGTAAACCTCAAGGTCGTTCATTCACATCACTCGTAATTATCACCAAAATGAATAAAAAAATTACATTTTTTTTAAATTTTAGCTATAGCTTGCAAAAGCAGAATAGACATTTTATGAACACAGATTTCAAATTGAATATAAATGCATCAAATAGGAAAGATCTGCAGTAAATCCCATAAAATTAAGCATTATGTGGAATACTACCATCAGTTACGAACAAAATTACATTATTTATTTGAACGAAAATTTAGTGCTTTGTCGTTTTTTTCATTTCGTTGATATATTCGTATTAATCGGGGTCGTCATTTGTTTTAAATCATGTCAGTCAACAATGCCGACTCTTGCTTTAACAGCCACTTCTATCTCACAAAAAATTTAGTCGGCACCTCGAGCCAATTATTAATGTTTAACTTCAGAGTTTGTAATCCAGGCTCTGTCTAATTCCTAAATATACCAGCTGATAAAATTTAGTTTCAGTAGCTATTCTTGCCGCATAAGTCAATGTCGCATTAATTGTGTAAGCTGTATTATTTAGGATAAATCATCCGCATTGCACTGACTTGAAGCATCGAACATATTTCTAAAATTTTTTGATTGAAAAAAAGGCATAGGCTTGGAAATGACTGATGTATTTTTTTGGCGACGTTTATCAAACATGACATGTTTAAACAGCATATAGATAAGACATGCTTGAAAAATAACTCATTGGTCAGCATTAAATCAGCACTGTCATTAGACATCAGGTCACGGTAAAGAAAACTAGAAGTGCATTTTTGGCTTCAGTAATTGTTGGTAGAACTAAAGGCAACATCTAAAGTATGGTTAGAATTGAGATATTTAATTTTTGGAAATGACACCTTCTGAATCGAAACTGCTGGATGGTTAGAGGCATTGGCTATATAAATAGGTTTTAATTACATTTGTAATATTAAGAATTTGCTTTCCTTTTTAATTATAACATTAAGATATTAAAATTTGTTTTCGACTTTGATAATGAAGTTACTTTCTTTCAGATGATTGGTTAAGTTGAAATGATGCTGCGGTTCACAAGAACCCGGCAGTTAATTTGAGTGATTTTCGACTTGTTTCATATTATTATTTTTTGTTAATGGTCGTCACGTGTTTAAGCTTTTTTTGAGTGGGACTAGTTTCCTTAGCGTTTTCTATGTGATTTGGAGCTACTTCGATCAGTACTGTTTTCTTAGATCACGACAGTTGGTTATATAGTTAGCAGTGCGGTGTGATCTTTTAACATGTCTGAGTTACTTTAGTGTTATTGAATTTCCTGTTTACTTCATCAAATAATTTTTTTCTTTTCCTAATACTTCTTATCTTTGGGTTGTGATGGTTTGCTTAGAAACAGATAACCTATTATCTACATGGCGTAATACCACCCCTGTTTTCTTTACGCGTCACTTCTCGCTATTCCAGAACCAATGCAAATTTAGGTCAGCGACTAGAAATGAACTTAACTTCCTAATATTTTGATATGAATCTTTATCCATTTCCTCCATAGGTGGAGAATGTACGTGTACTGTTTAGATCTAAAAGAATCCACATCCATTTAGCAATTTGTAGAAAACTGTAAATTATTTTGAGGAATTTGATAGTGGTCTTGTTATGTACATTCTTAGTTGAGTTTGTTTTATATTTGTAGTTAGACGAGCGAATTAGAGTCACCGTTGAAGCTTTCATATTTGTACAATTGGCTGTTTTGATACACCGTTGACGATTGTCGTTCTTAATCACGATACCTTTCTGTGGTTGCTATACGTTTAAATTTACTATTGTACCGTTCTCATTTCAGTTACCAGCTCTCTGCTGTACATGTGCTGCGGTCTAATGGGGTTATTGTCTCAAATATCTAGTATTTCTCAAATATACGTCTCCTATTTATCTTATTCGATAGCAGTTTAAATAATTCCAATTTTTATTAACGCTGTATGCCTTCTGCGTTTCTTTCTTTTCTATCTCATTTTTGAGTGAATTTTGTTTGCAAAATTTACACATGTTATGCTATTTGGAGATTTTACTAACTAGTTTTCTTTCCCATAACCAACCGGTTTAGTTAATTCTAATCTGCTAAAGCAATGAATTTTGGATATTTGTTATCTTTACTAAAGACATCGCTCCATAGTACTTTTCAAATAACCGCGCCTGTTATTATTTTCCAAGCATAAGCTGTTGATCGCACTTTAGCGATTTTCGGTGTTATTGACGACGCTCTGGCACTTTGGTCGTAACACGTTATTCAGCTGTTTTCACAAATGTACTCGGGCTTTAACCCAAAATATAAGCTGTCATTTATTTGCAATTTTTTAATGAAAATTTGTGTTTTACTTCCTATTCTTTGCTTTCGTGTTTATCTGGAATGTTAAATTATGACTACGTTTACGATATTTAACAGCAAACAATGAACAACTTTCGTCGTCTGCTCGGCTTTGCGAGAAGTAAGGTTGTACTTACCTGCTAACACGTGATAGGTCCCTTGTATCGACGGGTTCTGCCAGCTGCGATTGGTGGATTCGGTACTTATATGCTGCTCCAAGCCGACCCGAGCAACTTCCTTCGTGGTGGTGTCACTTTCTCCCGCAACTTCGCCTCCTTTCCCATTATGACCACGCAAGCGGAAGCCAAATTCAAGTGTCAAGACTTAGTATGATTGCCTCTAGCTTATTCTACTTCAACTAGGTTGTCTCTGAAGACAAGACCAACGGTCTCTTTCTCATCCTCCATATCCATCCCACTGCCTCACCTCATGAGTGTATCAAAGCGCTTCAGAAGTTGCAGGTTAGTTCACCTGTTTATGGAGAAACAATACAGTAGCGTCGTATGCCAAAAATACTACCTCAATAAATCGACTGTTTCGATAAGCTATGTATCTTTCCGTCAAACATATTTATCTTAACAAATTTCCTCGTTTTTGCTTCAAGGAACTTCAAATCACCCGCCTTTTGTTGTTTAAATGGCAACTTCCCAGTTGGTAAAGAGCCACCGTCCTTTGTGTCACCTTCCAGGCCCACATTGATCGCGTTTCTCCGGTCGATATCAGGGACGAGGACAGCGAGATCATTATGAGTATCGCATTTGGGGCCGACTTTCTCTCCAAGGTTTACCCTGATGCAGTCAGCAAGGGGGTTGAACCGTACCCGTTCAATGAGCGCAAGGGAAAGTCCTCCCTAATGCCTGCCACCGGTATGCCAATACGGTCGTTTATTTTTTACCAACCGATAAAGTGCTTCTTTGCACCGTGAATTGTGTTCACGTGCGCGGGAAGAAGGAGCCAATCCGTGTTATCGAAATAGTGCGCATTTATTGGTTTGATTTTTTTAAGTGGCAGTACACTTTAACACCTCTTTAATGTGTTCCTGCACGATTATCCGTCACTCGGATGATTGCACACCCAAGCGGTTTCGCGAACAGCTCTCAAAATCTTCATAATCTGCCCTTAGAAACCAGCCTTTCCGTGTTTCCCACCTGGCTTAGACATGTTAAAAACCTGCCGCAGTTTGCGGCTCTGAAAAACATCCACTAAGACACAAACGCACACAAAACTTGCCACCCACGGCCCAACATTTTCTCCTAGTCTGCATTCGCACTGCTGTTTAACCGCCTGTCGGAGTGTGATAAATTGTCTAATCTGCGTTTTCAGTAAATGGATTTGTGGTTTGCCATGCTTCCGCTTTTGTCCAACAAGCGGATTGGTTCAGTTGGATAGGCAGTGGTTGATTCTCTCCATAAATCTCGTCTTTGTGAAGGTACGAGGACAGAAGTGCTGTGAAATCTCACAGACGTTGCTTACCACACGCGCTGCGATTTGCGAATGGCCCCTTCGACCGCTTTTGACACGGCCACTGCTTCCAGTCGACTTAAACAAGCCTTCCGGAGAGGTCAAAAATAGCACAGAGGTCAGCTATCTTGGCAATGATAATCCTTTTTACGCACATCGTGATCCAGGTGTGATCGGACACGGATTACTATCAAAAAGTCGTGTTGGTGTCGTGAACGTATACTCAGGGTAGCTGGTAATACACAGTGTCTGGAAGAACTAGTCAAAACGCGAGTGTCCGAATGATCAGATAGGCAGACGCGATCCACTACAGGCTCAGCTGGCAGCACTGTCTTATACCTCATCGCAGTGGTCTCATGTTGACCTCAAGGCTACGCTTGTTGTCAATCTCTGTTTCTGTCGTGAGATGTGCAAAGCAGTCCGTGTGTTTACGAGGTTTTGCCTGTGCGTCGTAGGTGGCGACATTCTCATCCACGCCGCCTGTGGCGAGAAGGGCAAGCTCTTCGAGCTGGTCCAAGCTGTGCTCGGCGACATGCCTGAGAAGGCCGTCCAGCGCGTCGAGGAAGTCTACGGCTTCGTGTACCGCAACGGTCGCGATCTCAGCGGCTTCATTGATGGTAGGTCTTTGAGCTTTCTTGTCTCGTTACCAAGACTTCGTGGGTGTAACTATGGCTTCTGTATTCCCCATTGTTTAATAATGTTGTATTTACCCTCACTTGGAGGCTATTCAGCTTTACTGTAGACCGTTTCTCATCGTCGTTATTGATTTCTATCATCAGCGGCTTAGACTCTAGCCGACAGATGCACAAAGTAAGTAGAATACTAAAGGAGTTCACGAAATATTACGACACATAAACAGCGTAAACAATAATGGTCAAATGCAAGTAACACTCCAGATGCTAACACGGCTGTTTCCCAAGTTGCTATACAGCCCCCTTCTTGCCACTTGCCCAGGGGTGAAGCTTTGGAGACACCAGAAGTGGATATTTCCCCAAATTTCTGACCCATCAGACAACTTCCATCGGTTACTTTTCACAACCGATGGAATCGTTGATAAGTTCCGTACGCGGATCACCACTTTGCTGAACGCGTCATTGCATTGCCGTCGGTTAAACCTCACCACCACGATCTACCTCGGCCGTTTTTAAGATAAAACCAATTCCTTTGCCAGCGCCTCTACTGGATTCTGAGTCATCTTATGGTGCCTTAAGCTGCTTTGAGTAGATTTCGTTTCTTGTGAGTTAAATGGGCCTTCAAATAAGCTGCAAATTCATGAATTTGCGACTGTAAATCGGTCGACTGGAGTACCTCTGCCTACCGAAAACGATTTAGATGTCGTTGAAATCTTGGTTCTTGCTAAACTTTTGTGGTCTTAACTGACCCCTATAATACTTGACTTTAGAAGATGTTTCATGATGGTTGTTATATTAGGCCGGGTGCATGGAATTCGAGGTAACCAGACTGTCTAGGCATGTGATTCGGGGTTGTCATGGCAACGCGATTGAATAATTACAACTTACGTAACCAGTCATTACCTCATCGCAGTTAATGTGTACATCTGTTCACTCGTTAAGCTTCGTCTTTTCCGCCGAATATGTGCAGCTTCTGTTTTTTTTTCTCAAGTAATCTAGTAAAATTGATATGAACCTCGTGGCTGATTGTCCTGAAATTTATCTTATCCCATCACTGTTGCATTTCGTTGCCATAGGAACCGAGAATCCAGCCGACGAGGACGAGCGCATCGAGGTTGCCGTGAGCAGCAAGACCGGTGGTAGCTACGTCCTGACCCAACGCTGGATCCACGACCTGCGCAAGATCGCCACTGAATCGGGTGAGTTTGGTGTTTGTTTGGCTGCGACGCGCGCCACTCACGAACGCGCCTCTCTCTTCTCGCATTCACCGTTGTAGAAAAGGCAATGGAAGCTCACATTGGCCGCACACGACCAGACAGCATCGAAATCAAGCCCGTCCAGCCGACATCGCATGTTGGTCGGATGACTCATGGTAAGTCCAGTTTCGCTATTCGCCCCTCTTCCTCCCCCCTACCCCGGGGTTCAGGTGGTCCCCTTCCTCATGATTCGGTTTCCTTCGTGACGTGCTCTCAGCATGTTGACAATTTTGTAGGAGTGGTAGGGCAACGTGCAAATTCTTCTTTGTTGGTAGGGCATAAAGTCGCTTAAATCACACTGACATTCTCCTCTAACCAATCAATTCGTTCGCGTGGGTCATTGTGCCGTGCCAGCCAAGACTTTCACCTTGAAATGACCATGTGGTTGCCATAGCAACACTGCAGGTGTAGTTTGACCTATCAGGACATTGAATACCTTCGGTACAGTCCCAGTTATCGCTGTCAACAGTAATAGTCACCCGTATTGGTTTGCCTCGCCTCCATCATTAAAATAAGCCCTCATTTCATTGTGCGGGTGAGTTGTGATCACGTTGGCACAATGAGCGTTGCCAATGCCGCCAACGCGTCGTTGATGACGTCTGCACCCTGTCCAATCACACAGGTCTGTCGGAGGAGGCGGCTGAGGAGAGGCGCATTGTGCGTCACTCGATGCCGTACGGTGAAGCGTCGCGCGAATGCGGCCTCTTCTTCATCGCCTACGCGAAGAGCCCCGAGACGCTGGACTGGATGCTCGATCGGATGGCCGGCCTCACGCACGACTCCATCGAGGACGCCCTCTTCCACTTCACGCGCCCCGTCACCGGCGCCTACTTCTACTCGCCCAGCAAAGCCGAACTCGAGGAAATCTTTGCGAAAATGGGCCACAAACGCGGCGGCCTCTGGTGATGCGGCTCTGTGTGACCACCTCCCTCACTGTTGTTGTCATCGCCTAACTAGTGTGCTTAGTATAATTAAGAGAATTTTGCTCTCACCTTCGCAGGATCGTGTGGTTTGTCTTGATGTCTTCCAGACCTCCACCATTTCAACACGGTTCTCTTTAACAACTCAAGAATACTGACATTTGGTAACTCCTGTCTGTTCCCTGACGTGGTCCTAAATGGAATTATTGTGTTTTATTTTCCGACAGACGGTAGGTGATTAGACTTCGAGAAATTGGACTCCAACTGCGTTGAGTTAGATGGAATATGCATGAACTTGACGCTAGACGCTGGCCACTTGTCCATTTCTTGTGTTTGTGGAAGCAACCAGCGTATCGCGAGGTAGCTAGTTAAACCCTGCCTTCACTCTTCCTCGTTGTCATCAGTGATGACCACGATGGAATTAGAAGACTGGGAGCTGTGGAAAAACAAGCGCTTAATGAATAGCTCAGGCCTGCTATGGTGTTTTTTAATCGTCACTTGCTCAGACCTGTTCACTAAGGCAGAGTAAATAGAGTACAGCTGGGGCGTGGTCTGGTGTGTCAAAAATGTTTACCAGAAATTACTGTCGTCATGCAATTTGTGTGCTGGGAGGAGCACTTTGGTGTTAACTGCCACTCACTGCGAGGCATCGCTCTGTTTAGAGTCCATTAGCAAAAAATTTCGCACCGAATATGCCCACACGTTCCGCTTAAAAGCTTTTCTCGTACCTGACGAACTCTCGAGTGTAATTTCGGTTTCCGCGCGTTAGTTTCGCGTCAATTTAAACAAGGGGGGTGTCGCTCATTTTCATAATATTCCCATCTAGGCATGATAGCCGTTGAATCCCACGAAGCGATGGGTGAGGTTTGCCTTGTTGATTGATTAGCCGAATTGCCCTCTGAACATTTTCGCCCAAATCGTGCCAGTTTCTTGTCGACAGTTGGTGTTAGTAGTGTTAGCTTTCTACGTAACACAACGAATCGCAGCAGTACGATAATGAAGGCCCAATCGTGATTAAGTGATAGGAGCCGCATCGATTTTGTGGAATTGCAAAGGCGTTGTGTACTTTGAAGCGCCTCCAAGCAACCAATCGGAGATTGTTACTGTCATCACCGCCTCACGGTGGGTTGTTGACGATCGTGCGTGAGTGAAGCTAGCCTATCGGGTTCTTGATTTCGATGACTCATCCCTATTTTTCATTGGCTACTGTCATCAGTCGCCGATTAAGCACGCATACACTAAGCCGCACACCAAGGCACACTTGGCTGGCTTAACGCCAATAACCGACCGTGTCTGTTGTTGCCTGTTCTCGGGGTTTAAGGATTGATGACTAGCAAGATTGTAGGATATTGGAAGCTAACCAATGCAGCCCAATGAATCGAGGTTTGGAAACAGTCAGAAAATGGAGATAAGTTGGTAAACCGATGAGGGATATTGCTCCACTAAGGCGGAACATGGACAAACGTGTCGTCGCCAAGTCGTGACAAAACTATTTCCGCCTTCATTGGGAAGTGGCACTGAATCATCCAAATTTCACTGACCTTCCACCATCCATTTACGCATTACTTGGCACGAAACCGCCCTCCGTAATTGGGAGTGGGCGTACGTGTCTTCGTGTGCTCAGACACACACACTGACACACGTCTGATCAGACACCTGGCCAATCAGCTAGTAGTATCCTTATCAGTCCACTCGTACTGTATTAGTTCAACAGCCTCAACTCCTGTTCTGCCTCGCCATAACAGAAAACATTTGCACTGGAATGAAGAGCATTTGATTGTCATGCCGTCAGAATCACATCTACCTCAACCGATTCACCTGACGATGTTTTGCCGAGGTCACCTGATCTGGTGGTTTACACTGTGGCAGCCAATCACGTGGTAGTTCAAGGTGTCCTTAAGTTACCGTGGTTAAGACTTTATTTCAGGCCTGCAGATGAGAGGGTTAAAGCTTCAGCAAGCCGAATAATCATGTGATTTATATCAACTCTACATAGCAGAAGTAATGTGACAAAATCAGACTGTTGAGTTCCCATGTCTTCCAGTCGTTGCCCATGTTTTTCTTGACATATTTTGCAACCTTAATTGGGTAACCCATCTACCACTGAGGCCACCTCGACACTCCTACATAAGTTCGACGCCAAATGCACTTTCCACGCTGCTGGAATAAATACCACGTGATGAAAATGTGGTCGTTCGCTTACACGTCTGCCCAGTTTGATGTGTGTGTAGGGACGCTGGAAGCCGATTGGCTGATTCGAGGTCATTCGGCACGTGACTCTGGGTGCAGTCGAGACAGTTATCAACAAAGTGGTTTTCTCGTGATTAATGAAACATGCACATTTTCAACTACCAAAATTAATGTTAATGAGACTGAACACTACTGGAGGACGAACAGTTAGCGCTGAGCGTAGCCAGATTAGCCAATGAGCAGACGGTGTAGCAATGTGAAGAAAAGAGCGATTGTTTATTGGTTCCGGAGGTGAAATTGAATTGTGCTGCTTTCCAAAACCATCAACTTTAATTAGTGGATTGAAAATGTTCGGGAACGATTTAAAACCAAAATAAATACTGCTCGATTTCAAGAAAACTATTGTCTGTCTTTCACCATCTTCGGTAACTGCCTTACTGAGTTTTACAAGTATCCGAATTCAGTGTTTACGAAAACTGCGTGGTTTCTAAGATAAAGATGTCGCTCCGAATCGAAGTCTTGTGATGGACTATCAACAAGTACGCACGATTATTGATTACACTGACTCATTCCCATTTCTGTATTGGTTACCACCATCGGTTGCTTGATAAGCACGTGCGCGCATCCACACAAAACGACACATGACTGGCTTGACTCGAATAGACGGCCGTATCAACTGTCGCCTGTCTAGTCTCGCTTCTCGTGTTGGGAGGTAGTGCTACATCACTACAGTCCCTTAGAATCGATCGTGAGTCCTAACTGTCGTCGAGTTGTCAATAGTTAGACTGCCAGCTACCACTTCCTTGGTAGTCCGTGGTTTACAGTTTTGTGAATCGTGTTTATTCACACCCCTTAATCCAGTGACTCCGCCCTCCGACGCAGGGTTCCCCTTTTCGCAGCATTTCGCCAGCCACGCGGATCCTCAACTCCCCCCTCATTCCCACGAGTAGTTGTCTTGGTTCATCCTCACACCTAGGTCTCGATGTTGGTGCATCTATGACTCTCGCATCCGAGGTATAAATGCACACACGCAAACCCCAGACACGACACAGCGACACCAACGCGGTTGAGCTCTGAAGTAAACGCTTGTGTCCACGTCCTCTCAGGTCTTTTTTCGTAATCGCGGGTATCAGGGAAGCGCAATCAGGCCAGGGTTAATGCAGTGGCCCCGGCGTGGTTCAAGTCCACATGCTGATACCCAAAGGAACACATCATTAAATCATAGCGGAATATCATTTTGGGAAAAATTTGTCACCTAGATAGAAGTCAGCATTTTGAAATGGACCAATCCCCGTGTAGTAATCCCAGGAGCCGGCACGTGATTCAAACATGCCACTTTCCATTTTAAACATTAATCACAAATGCGAATTAATTTAAACAAATTTACTCATGGTTGTGCTGACTTCTAGCGTATTTAGACAATGAGTCAGTATACAAGTCATTTGGTAGAGCATTTTTCCCGTGTTATTTTAATAAAATCACAAAAGAATTTTTCGCCAAGTGCAGCGCCACCAGCAAACCAGAAATAAACACTAAAAGGTGTTCTATGCAGACGGAAGTAGCGAAGGGTGTGAAACCCTTCAGACGAGGTGTGACCGCTTTGAGAGTGACTGCCTTCGCGTCGTTCATGTGACGCCGTTTGTTTGGCAGCGTGTAGCTAGTTGAGCAAATTTTGCACTTTTCGCCACCAATCAGGTCTAACCGCTGAAATTGCTGAGATCACGATAATTGTCATGCCGCGATTCGCCTGAAGCTTACTCTAGTCGAAACAAATTACCACAGCTCCAGCAATTCGCAAATCAATTGTCCCCCAGACGCGCCCAATCGGAATCATCATCTACACAAGTGCTTCACATTGATTGGGCCAGAAATTTTGCTTACACAAATTCGCGACCAATGAAAAGTGTTCGTGAGTCGTGATGGATCGAATGTTACTGCGAAGGGATGGTGACGAGAAAATCTCCTTCCTTACCTCTATTCCAATCGATATTTTAGAGCCGCCTTGTTTCCTTTGGGGTAGAGAGTTGCATCGGAGACAGCCTTGGTGCTAATTTGATTATGCAGAGAGAGGCTACGAACCCACATGGCGTATGCTGCCTACGCAAAACTACCACCGCATTCACCTCGGCGGCATCGTAATTGCCAGTCACGACGCTTTACGATGGGCAGACACTTCCAACTCCCCAAACAATCAACAGGCAGACGCGCGCTTAATTGCCAACGCAAGTGACTTAAAGCCGCTGTCATTTGGGATTATTTTCGGCGTCTTGTGTACTCCGGGTGCAACACTGACTATGGACGTTGTCGTGTTATATTTATGAAACCCTTTGCTTTGCTGCCGTGGTGGCTTCACTGGAGCGCTATATTAACCTGCTAACAGCTGGCTACTAGGTGTCCCAATCTAGTTGTGTTGATGTTGTCGTGCGTCCGTGTGTGTGTGCGATTAGCGTGGTCAATGTGGCAGTGGAGGT
The DNA here is from genome assembly GCA_900604375.1 of Mesocestoides corti. NCBI lineage: Eukaryota > Metazoa > Platyhelminthes > Cestoda > Cyclophyllidea > Mesocestoididae > Mesocestoides > Mesocestoides corti. Next base: position 11,534 of record UXSR01005475.1, read on the forward strand.
ACATGCACAGGGTTGAATTAGCAGACGGTCACGCTGTGAACAGAGGGGGGGACGTGTGCGTGTGTCGGGGTGTGCGGCGACAGAGAGGACGGACGTGAATCAACACGATTCACAACAACACGCTGAGGGTCACATGAGTGCCGGCGTATCAGATACGTCAATTCATGAGATTTGATTCACGTGGAATCCCGTGAGCCGGTGTCTGCTTCTCTGGTCCGAACCCATGTCGCCTGGCAAGCTTCTGCAAACCTCGCTACATATCTCCACTCGCCTAGAACACTTGTGCTTCATGTTGAATTCCCCGAGCTACCACACACGCAATTCTAGTCATTTTCTTCTTTGACCGTCTACTAAGCCCATTTCAGTAGCAGCTGACAGTAGAAAACGGGAATGGATTACTTCGAGCATTGGCGAGAGCTCAACATGCACATTGGTTTCTTTGTTAATCCTGCCAAGTTGATGTGGGTTGTGCTCGTGTTTGATTGGTCGGATTGACGGCGAGCGATGATTGGCTGGGTTGAGTGGCCAAGCCAACATGTGAGTCAGTCTATTAAGACGCCGCCACAATTTGTACTTTTTGGAGTACCAAAGTGCTGTTTTGGTCTAGTGCTCTTCTCCACCTCTACCGCCCTGGCAACTCACTGGTGGCAGCCCAAAATCACAAAAAGAAGCAATCAGTAAGGATGACCGATAATACATCTTGGTCTGATTACACGTACCTGTACACAAATGCGAGGCAAAGATGAAGAGAAGACGAGAATAGGCAAAATAAACACGGAACGTGTTCATGCAGTTGTTTGGAGGTGAGGGGGTGTTGAGGGACCTAGGATAGGGAGGAGGATGGGGTCTGGGTTTGGACCTGGGAGGCGGAAACCGGCTCGTAGAGGTTGACGTATTCCAGAGCCGCGGCATAGCAGAAGGCGTATTCAGTCGGTACCTCGACTAGACCTCGTCGCTGCCACCACAACAGCTTCGTGGTCTGGAAGGCGTCAACCACGCCCTCACAACGCATTCTGTCGAAGAGTATGGAGAGCGCGAGGAAGATGCCCGTGTAGCCCGTTCCAGATCTGTGAATGTTGAGGAAACATCAGAATCATAATCACAAACAGGAGGTGTGTGCCAGAATTATGATTGGCTGGAAAAGACCACCAAGCGATCAATGCTGAGGAGTGAAACAGCCAATCAAATCAACGTGCTTTACCTGCAGTGAACAGTGATTGGTCCATCCAGTCCGAATTTTTCCTGGGTTTTGTGAACCTGCTCAATCAGGTCTATCAAAGCGAGTGCGGCCTTCTGGCAGGAGAGATCGTCAAAAACACCTCGCTTGTAATTATCGGCAGACAATGACCGGTAATACGAAGCAGGGCCGCCATTCATGAATCCAAAGGTTGGCGTATTATTTGCCGACGCACGACTAGGAAGCCATTCAGCCAATGGTGGCAGGGAGGGTGGCAGAGGCACGTCGGGAGCCGCGGATTCATTCGCGCCTGATTGGTTGATATGCCGGGCCGACGCAAGCACGCGTCCAATGAGGAAGGAGAGCTGGGAAGCGTCAAAAACGCGAATGATTCGTGATTGGCCGCTCTTGGCGTCAGTGAGGCGGAATTCCCGAAGCACGTAGGCGGTCATGTCGTAGGCGGCCACCGGTTCTAACACCAGGAAGCCAAATCGAGCCGCCTCATTCATTGGCCAATACGACGGCTGAATTTATATTTAAATAAACACGAATGATATTTTATCTGTCAAACCGAAATGCAGTTTCTTTGTGTCAGTACCAGGCACTGCGGAGGCGCATACCTCATTGTCGACTTCACTGGTGTCGAGTTGCACGATGATGCACGAGACGGTCTCCCAGACCATCCGCCAGAAGTCCTCCACGTAGGCTGGCAACGGTGTCTGCGTGGCGATGAAGGCGGCTCTCGAGCGGTAACTGTCAATGTAGGAGGCATTGATGTAATCCGACCCGTCAACTCCGCGAATCGCCGACAGCTTCACGCGATTGCTGTCATACGGTATGAGGTCCTCTCCACGACGATTCTTTGGAACATTCACCTAGAGAAATGGTTTGACATCTCTGATCCTGTGCTCAACTCAATCGTTTATCGATTCTTAGTTCTCATAGCACCGACCAATCAGACAACCCCTCAGATACCGACAGCCAATCGTCACGATCAAATGACAATTTCACCTGATTGGATCTCGATTGGATTAGGGAATACCAGGAAGCCGATCGAAACTGAATAACGATATCGAAGCTCAACTGGCTTAGCCATTCCTAGATCACAGTTGAAGAGCCTACGTGAGACGTGTTCAGGCTGGTTTACAGCTGCTTGGCAACTCGTGACGCACCCGCATTATGCGATATCGCGCAACTCACTGGAAGCGCACCACTGGGTGTGTCACCGGTCACCAATCCAGAGTCCACAAGGTCATCGCAACAAGCCAATAGCCCTCCTGGAGCCTTGTGCGCAACTGCAGCAGCCACCGCGCCCACAGTCTGGGTGACCAGCTGGCTGAACTCGAGAGCCAATCCCGTGTTAGCTAGAGGGTCATTGGTCGGCTCCACTGCGAATCGGTTCGCCGCGCTCGAACAGGGCGCCGTGAGCTTGTGCCAGTGCATGCGCAGCTGCCGAGCTGGCAGTTCGGTGTTGCCGCTCAAGGAGGCCTCCAGAAGGGTTTCGTAGATGAAGGCGTACTGGTCCTCGGTTTGGACGATGAAGTTCCGTTGACTCCGCAACTGGGCAACCACTGCGAAGACGTTGACGGAGTTCTCCTGGTTGAGTTGCTGCAGCAAGATGTCAAGCACGATGTAGGCCCCTGCAAACACGACGAAAGTGATTGGTAATTTAACAGCGGCACTTTGTTCTCAACGTGACCTCCACTTCAACCAATCAACGCTCAGAACGGTATTGTGGTTTACATGAAGCTAATTATCATGGAACCAGCGTGAACGCACCTGTGCGTCCGACACCCGCGGAGCAGTGAACAACTATTGGTCCAACGTCGGGCACGAATTCCGCATTGACTCGTCGCAGGAACATCAGAAATGGCGCAGGATGATTTGGCACACCGTGGTCCGGCCACGCAGTGAACTGCAGCTGTCGAATCTCGCGTTTCTCGCGATGCCTAAAATTGATTGGTGCGTTCATAATCTCAACTCATCTAGAGGTTTCGAACCATGAACACCACCACCACCTCGTCCAACTCACCCACTCTTCTGTACCGTGAATGTTCGCACAGTGTAGTAGGCCAATTCGACGACTTCCATCAAACTGACAGTTATCTGGCCGTAGGTCGTCGTGGCAATTGGCGACGTTCCGCTAATGGTCTGCGAGCTGTCTGACGCGGCAATCATAGTTGACCTTGGCGAGAGCCAATCAACGCCCTTTGTTGGACTCAGGCGTGAGCCTGCTGGCAGCCCACTCGTGGGCCAGTACTGCTCGCATTTGATTCGTTCACGCTCCTCCAACCGCGTCATTGCCACTATGGTGCTGGTGCGTTGTTCCCAAACCATGCGCCAAAAGTCGCAGACGGTGTTAGGCAGCGGCCCCTAATGCAAACACTACTTACTTATTATAAGTACACAGTTAATTATGGCATTCGACGAAATGTGGCAATCACGCACCGAAGGCATTTTCACGTTTCATCACACAAAATTTTCCCAAAAAACGAATGAAAGTTACATGTTAAATGACATTTACAGAAGGAATCGAGTCCTGCCCCCACCCGAAAGTCGTATCGAACGGAGTCAGAGTTACCTGAGTGGCAATGTAGGCGTTCTTGCGGTTGTAGCCGTCCAGGTAATTGGCGTTGATGTAGTCGCTGTCGAAGTCGCCGTCGACTTTCGACAACACCACCCTGGAGTGATCGTAGGTGACCACGTTGGCGTAGCGGTTCTTCGGTCGATTTGCCGGCCGACTGGAGTGCTCCCAGGTGAACTGGCCCCCCGGGTCGATCGACTCAAACTCCGCCGACATCAGCAGACCCTGGTTCTGCTTCAGCTGGCTCACGTGCGCTGGAAGACCTTCAACTGGAATGGCGTGTGACGCGATGTCGTCTGGAAGTCAAAAAACAAAACTCCATGAACGTCGATGCTAGGAATTCCAGTAATTTGGGCTGCCACCTCTTCTCAGCATCCCTATCGGCCAATTTCCATTGGTCGGTGGCTTCTACAGCTCGATTTTCTCACCCACGACCTTATATAAACAAATTAGGTTTTACTGGTACTTTGTACGGTGGTTGGAGCCCGTTTAAAACGGCAATTATGGAGTCAGGAGAGAAGAGGCCCACATCAAACTCACGATTGGCCTCCAAGATTCCGGGAATAAGAGGCGGCGGGTGGTTCATGAAGTAGGGCGGAGGCGGCTGGCGAGAAATCGGCGGCGAGAGCATCTCCTGCGACGCCGTGGCAGAGCACGCGCAGTTCGGCGTCTCGCCGATCGACGTCATCGGCGTGCGCATCATCGTGAAGGAGTTGAAGCGTCCGCTGGAGGCGTCCACGTAGTCGCGGCGGTCCAGCGACGCTGTCGCCGTCACCGTCGGCTGCGCGAACTTGTAGCTGTTGAAACCCGCCGACTGCAACGACAACGCGTCCGTGTGGCAGCGCTTCTGCGCCATCGGCGTGTCGAGGATGGTGTAGCCGTTGATGAGGTTCGACGCCGACTGGGCTATGGATCTGGGTGGCTTGATCGGCTCGAGCATTCGGTCGGCCTTGCCAACGCCCCGCTGACGACGCTGGTAGTGACGCAGAATGAGGATGAGAATGAAGGCCATTATGGTCACACCCACGATGATGGAGAGAGCTGCCACGATTATCTGAATGCGATCGCTGTAAGGCGATATCGTGGAAGCTGGAATCTGTGGATGCATTGCATCACTGCCCAACGGTAGAACGACATCCGTCGGGATGATTTCCTGGTCAGATGTTCGTGAAACTGCGAAAAAAAATGGGCAGATTATTGCGTTAACTAGAGCCTAAATGTGGGTTTATCTTCTGAAATCGATAATTTTAGGCGGAATTGACCATTTAGAGTAGATTTCTGCCAGTTTTTTTAGCATTCCGTAAATTTGACTATCCCACTGTGGTTAATTGAACACACAGTTGCTGTTCTCCCCAGTGTTTCTGCCTGTTTTTCCTTATTTCGAGTCAGAGATTTATCTCACGGGCCGTTCATGAACTGGTTTAATATTTGATTATTGAACCTGATTCAAAGTCTAATTAAGCAACCGACCAACGCGCTTCGTCGTTGGATCAAATTTTGCCGTGCTCTTAATTCTACAAATGTAAGTTCATTGCATCTCGTAGTTGAGGGCAACACCTTTTAATGCAACCAACAAGTCATTTCATGCACACTATTTCAATTCGACCGCGTACACTTCCTAGCCAAATCTCATTGGTCCAATCTAAATTTGAATGCGTTTTCCCTAATGCTATTGGCTGTCAGGGGTCCTACTTACCGCTTGCGGCGTCGTTGAAGGGCGTGTGCGTCGAGGAAGCTGCCGTAATGTTCTCGAGAACGATTGGCGGCCACAGCGGATCGTCTTCCTCAAGGTGAATTCTTTCAACTCGAGCTGATTGGTCGGGCCGCGGCGACACCGGTCCGATCACTCCAGGTCCTGCAGTCCAATCACTCATGCTACAGACGACAGTCGTTCTGGAACCCTGTTCGTGTGTGTCTGCGATTCCATCAATCACTTCGTGGCTCTAAGTTATTCAATATAATACATGCAGTCAAATCGATTGATCGCTTATGCTTGGAATAAACGGTGTACTTAAATGATATCAGTAGCAATATCACCTACCTCTATACAGGCTCTTAAGGCGAAGTCATAGGCCTGGCCGGGCATTAGCGAAGGTGCGGAGAACATCCCAGGCTCCGGCCTAGAGCCAACGCCTCCAAGACCAGGCCCCGATGAAGACCCGTTAAGCACAACGCGGACCATTTTAGTCAGCGGTGGAAACAGTGTGACCGCGGGGAACTGAGCCAGTACCGCAGGAGATCGATCGCCGTCCACTGAGTTACTCTCTCGAACTAGGATCTCGTAAGTGGAAACCGTTCCGTTTTGTTCGTCTGCGCGGTAAATAACCACAAGACCAGCGTCGTTTTCATGAACTGCTGGCATTCGGTGGAATTCGGGCGTTGGAACAAATTGTGGTGCTGTAATAAATTAATTTATCTCGGTAACTCAATTAAACAATCAGAATGAAAGTACAGGAGGCGGGACCTACGCTTAGAGTGAGTTCGGCAGAAGACAGATCTTGATTCGCCAAGCGATCCGGTTTTAATTGAGCGTTCGAAGACCGGAGTCACGTCGATCTGGTAGGCCATGTTGAATTTAAGTCCGCGGAGACGATGGGCGACGCCATGATGTGGAAGCCTAGCCGTCACCCTGAGTGACTGCTCACGCTCACCTTGTGACTCCCTCATTCGGTGACCATCTGAGTTGAGGTAGACACGTCCTCCAGTGTAGTTAACCTTAAAAATAATGACTACTTTTACCGATTTCAGTAGACATGTTGTAAGTTCTTTGACAGAAGCGCGCGTACCACGTAGTGGAGGAGTCGAGATGCTGCGGGCAATTCAACTGGACTCCACGCGAGTTCGAGCTCTGCGTGGTTGCCTGCCTGGGCCACTGCTTGGCATTTGAGGTCCTCGACGGCTTCCAGTGTTGAAGGAGCGGATTTTCTTACAGGTACCGGGGGAGACCAATCACTGTGCAAGTTGGCTATTCCGACGGAGCGAACTCGGACTACGTGTTGTTCCGGTTTCTCAGTTATTGGCTGGGTTAAAAAAAAATTAAACACCCACGTGAGGAAACAAATTTAGCATATCTGGCTTTTACCCCTTTCGGAGACAAAATATTCAGTTTTCACCGAAAAATAAAGCATCAACGGAGCGTATTTCGACATAATTACAGGTTTTTTATTGAGAAACAGGACCGGGAGGCAAAAATTGGTGGACTGCGATTCAAACACACTTCGGTTATGAATTGACAACGCCAGAATTACGCCATTGGCTATAATCGACCAATAGAAATCGACTGAGAAGTGCGAAGCATTTGCATTGGTCAACGGGTTAAGACAGAAATTTTATATTCTTGCGACATCGAGCGTACAAGAGTATTCTAGACTGCATTCCTCCCGACGTGCCTTTGGAGGTTTAAATTGTCTTGATTTCTTGATGCTACTTACACATTTATGGTAGCATATGCTGCATCATAAATTTTGCACAAATTGCTATCATGCGGGGCTTCTGGGCCTGATAGCAACTCACAAAATGGTGGCATCACCCTTACTCTACAGCTGGCGTTGTTTTAATGTACAACTTGATGAATTTGCGGTCGATTTCTAAAAAAAATGTTGATTTACACATCTGTTTTTTACTGTTTGATGTCCAATTGTATCCAAGATAAGTTTGAACTGAATTTATCGTAAATTCGTCTGCATTGTCTATAAATTTGTACTTCCTAAAATGCCCGCAATTTTACCATCCATCTATTGACTCAATAAGTGTTTGTTTAAATGCAAAGCCTACAAGGGGGAGGTGACCTTGAAGATTGGAACATAAAAGCCACTCATTGGTAAACACATTTTTTCAAAGTCATTCAATATTCTCCCAGTACAGCCCACCTCTTAAATGTAAAATTTTTATAGCCGATTGCTCAATCGCCTTATTTTGATGCCTGACATGTTAAATGGAAGTTTTTGCCATTTAATAACGTAATAAAACCGTTGCCTAACATCAAGACAGTAGCATTGTCCTCATGATTGGCACCTTCCTTGTCATTTCATTGGTGACATCAATGTTGGTCATTAGCATCAACGCCCCAATTTGGCTAAACACATCCAACCATTGGCTTCAGGTCGTGAAGCTATTCTTACCTAGTCTGCGCGATGACTAATGAGGCAGCCAATCAATGCGTCATACGTGAAACTGTCCATTTGATTGGTCAGATTGCGCGCACCAATCAGCTCTCGACTTGCCATGCAATAACTGATCACAAATCGACATGACGTGCTAGCGATTACTCTTTACAAAGTGCTTCAAGGTCAATTCTTTAGCCCTCAAACAGTTGGCGATGGTTCAGCACCCCCAGACGTCATCTGTGTCCACGAAAATCGTTTTCTCCAACACCAAATCTTCACTCGTGTCTAGGTTTCATTGGACTGTGTGCGCATGTGTTGTGAAAATTAATTGGATATATGCTGGTTGGGTGGAAATGCGTCCCTGGAGATATAATCGTCGTCTGACAATCTCCCTTAGAAAAGACTTAACTGACGTCTCCGATGCATATCTGAAATCTTAGTTGCAGATATCCTGGCGCCAAAAATATGGAATTGAGAAACAGTGTCAATTCTACTTCCATCGTTCAATGTGAGTTTGCAACACAGTTAGGATAAGATAGATACAGGCGTTTCGATTAGGTGTAATTTTTTAGGCATTTTCAATCTACAAGCATATTTCTCTCGCCAGAACCTAAAGGAGTAACGCTTTGTTCTGAACGGATAAGTTGCTTAATTGCGATTGGCGATTCACACGTAACCGTTGCTATGATCGGTGCTGGCCGACAAAACAAGAAGTGTTCGAGTGAGCAGCCAATGAGAGCTCAGATGATGTGTGGGCCACTGTGATTGGCTTCGAAATTCTGTACCTCTTGTCTCTCATTGCACACTTGTTACACGACACTACCGACATCAATTCCATCATAGTCAACATCGAGCACTCACCAGCGCCACGACTGTAACCGGTCCCGCCGTCTTGATCGTCTGCCACTGAGTTGGTCCTGTGGCGTCCGCCCGATTAGCGTACTCAACCACAAACCGTCGATAAATCGGTGGTTGGGAGTCCAGATTCGTCCGATGCGCCTCACGATTGAACGAGGTTTGGACGAGGTGTTCTGGCATAGCCCAGGTCACGTAGACCCCTCTTCTCTCGTCAAAGACTGCGTCCACAGATGTCGGCACCTTTGGAACTGTTGGAAGCAACCAAAAGGCATGCAACTGTTTCTTTCGCTACGCCAGAGCGATGTACAAAGCCACGGCTGATTCTTCGCTGTTTAAAGTTACCGTCGAAACGTGTTTGATCGAGCCGGTAGGCAACTGATACCATACATATTACATAGAATAGCGCTTTCTTTGCCGACTCGATTGTTACTTCACCGGTCACGCAACAGAGTTTGGTAAAAAAAAACGCGCTTTTGTTCTCTTTTCAAAATTTTCGAACACGAAAACACATTGCTATCTACGTTCTCGTTTTGCAGGTTGACTTCTTTGCCTCTATTAAAGAGTTCCGTCCACGTAACCCTGGACATCGATTCGTCTAGCTGAGGAATGATCTAGGATAACTCATTAACCCCCTAGAGTTGGCATCGGGCCCTGAGAGTGGCGAGCCAAATTGACTGGAAAGAGAAAACGCTAAAATTTGGCTGCCAAATGAACTTGCTTTTCAGTGAGTGTTACCATCAGCTAGAAAACTAGTAGATCATCCAGCATCATTCTGGAGAAGCCGAGGTTGAGTGAAACGAAATCTGGTTGTGAAGTGATCGTCTCAACAATTCTGATTGGTCGGTCTTGGAAAATCGATTTTCGAAATTGCACCTGATGTTACCATTTCGACAATAGTTATAATGCAAGCACTTCAGCAAAATGATTGTTTTTTAAAGGTAGGCCGCACCACCCCTTAGAGGAATTTAAACAACATTCACAAATTCCCGGGTTACTCAAAATTTAATTTACCTCATCGTGCGTTTATTAAACTTTTGTTTGGGAAATTCACCAATAAAACAACTGTGCTTGAATGTATTAATAATCAATAATGTGGTTGCAACCCACCCATATTCTTGAGGCTCAGCGTCACAAACTCCGACCAAGGTCCAGGGCCGGCAGAAGTCGTCGCCCGCACGCGTCCGCGGTAGACGGTTCCGAAGGAGGCGGCGATCGGCGTCGAGATGTTCAACAGGGAGACCCGACCAGGCGGCCAAAAGAGCGTGGAACTGCTGCTACCCCCAGACTCGGCCAGTTTCACGCGTTTCGTGTGCCAGGCCTCGGCGATGCCTGCGGTGACGTCGACCCAGGCGCATTCCACGTCGTAGGCCACGAGGCGTCCGTTTCTCGCCTCCAGTGGTGGAGCCTTCCATTGAAGCAGCAGTTGTGGAGACGTGGCGTCGATGCGCACTCCTGATGGAGGCAGCGTGGGCGCTAAATGAAAGTATGAGACTGTTGTCAATTGTGTTTATTCACATTCCTTAATCCGGTCGCTCCACCTCCGACACGGGGTTCCCCATTTCGCAGCAAGTCGCCAGCCGCGCGCATCCTTAACTCCCCCTTCATTCACTCGAATATTTATCTTGGATTATCCTCACGCCTAGGTGTCGATGTTAGCGCATGTATGACTCACACATCCGAGGTATACATACACACGCGCAAACCCCACACACGACACAACGACACCAACGTGGTTGAGCTCTGAAGTAAACGGTTGTGTCCACGTCCTCTCCGGTCTTTTTCTTCATCACGGGCATCAGGGTAGAGTAATCGGGCCAGGGTTAATTCCGTGGCCCCGGCGTGGTTCAAGACCACATGCCAGAACCCACAATAAGACCAATCCTGGAACTGAATCCAGCCTTGGAGTAGACAAGAAGCATTAAAGGCCCTCATCCACGGATTCGACAGACCCAAATAGTGAAGCGTGTGTAGTGAATCGTGTTGATTCACGTCCAGTAACCCTGTCCTCGCAGCTTGCAGCACACGTCCCCCCTTTTCACGTGGGACCGCTGGTTCATTAATCCCTCTGAATGTACCACCACCACCACCTCCCGCTTTGGCCATGTGACCTTACAAACACCTGTGTTTGTTTTTGTACATGTCCACTCAACTCTAAAAGTACACAGCACAACTTTGTTGAACTACCTATTAAATGGTCGTGCCTACCATCTCTGGACTAACTTTCTTCCCGAGTTACTCTCGTGGTAAAAGGTCCTCAACACGTGTTAAATTCACGTCCAATACGCGGTTGCCGTACTCGTCAGCCATGCGGGACAATCTGCTCATTCACCCGACCAGTTAGACGTCTGCAGTTTTACTAATTTAACCCCGACTGCATCACTCATTCACGACAACTCGGTTGAGCTATCAAGTAAACCGTTGTGCCTCGCCATCCCCGCTACCCCAAATGGAATGATTTGAATCGCTCCTGGTTTAACACCAAATGTGTCGCGCTTTTGACAAGTCCTTTAACCGGCAGAATGCAGCCTACCACAACTGCATCTACAAACCAGCAGCGGAAATCGGACTAATTACCTTCGTCAGGAAGTTCTATCCGTCCAGAAGCCTCTTCGCCCGTCTGAAAGTTGTCCATTGTTGCCACTCTCACCTCGTACGACAGGCCACCGACTGCAAGGGAATAAGCAAGGCGTTTTCAAGGTCAACAAAAAACCGGGCTGGTTGGTTGCTTTAGTAAAATCTGACACCCAGCGGCTGTTTCTTAAGTCTTAACCGCTGATACACTTTTTAAAAAGTGCGCTTTGGCTAAGCAAAAACACGACATATTCTCTGTCGGGGTCTTTTTTTCCCTCCTTGTCGATAACACACACCGCTCCAGCCAGTCAGCCGACTCGGCTAAACAGCTGCGCAAAACAGATTCAGATCTCTTTTCGCGCGTTCAACAAGGCAGACGGGAAGCCAGCAATGCTGGAGCTTACGAAGCTTCGCCGGAGGTGACTCCCACGTCGGTTGGGTGACATTTTCCTCGCCGAAGACGAACTCCTCCGACACGCCAAGCTCTCTGGCCACTTGCCCTGGAAGGGGTTCAACGCCTTCTGGCTGATAGAGTCCATGGGCACCGTCTGATAGCCTTGGAGGTAGCAGAAGGGTCCACCTGACGCGGTACCTGAAGGTGCCGATGGAGGCGTTGTCTTCCTCATCCACTGGAGCTCGCCATTGTGCTTGAAGAATGCGACGTCGGGACAAGGTAGAGGCAACCGTGCGCAATTCCAGACTTCTCGGCTGACCTGGAGCTAGAAAAGCATTTTGCGTCATAGAATAGCGCCATATTACTAGTAATCAAAAGGCGTTTTACACCCCTGGGCTACTGGTACATTTACTAGTTCACTCGCGTTCTATTGGTTGGCATTCTTGGCGCTTGATTGGTCCAGGGCAATCTCGCGGCCCTGACGTGATCCGAGGCACATACAGATCAAGGTGTGACTTACGCAACGGCCAGGTCATAATGGGACTGGACTTGGCTCTATCCCCCGAGCCGGATCTGGAGACGGCGCGGATGTGGACGACGTAGTGGGTGCCTGGTTCGAGACCTGTGATCTCGCGGGAGTAGGTCAATTTCCCACGGGCTTCCTCAATCTCACGTTCCGACGTCATCTGTTGGCGTATCGGTCGCTGTTGGTCTACCACTCCGAATGTCGGTCCACTCAACCAATTGCCCTGCAGACGCAAAACGTGGACGATTTGTTATTTGAACGCATGTTAGAGCAATAAAATATGGAGTTTTTTATGTCGACAGTCAGGAATCGGCAACCAATCAGGTGTTTCAAGACTTGGTGAAAAGCAGCTGATCGATCTCACCTTCTCCTAGCCTCCCGATCACAGTTTCTATCAAATGGATCAGACGTGGACAGTCGAACAGTGCAATGACTTCCGAAGACTACTTCGATTGCGTCATCTGTCGAAATGGCCTGGAAGCAATCGAGGCTTCCAGACACCACTGTTGGACGCAAAGGTAATTAGTACAACGACAATGCGTAAAGGGTTCCTACCTTCGCGTCAGTAGCTCGCAGATCGATGTCGTAATAGGCGATGCGCAGTTCGTTGCTACGATGCCCCATGTGGAGTAGAAGGGACGCAGAAATCGATTCTTTCGGTGGTGTCCAGGTAACCAGCAGGCGATCGCTGCCGGTCGCCGTCACGGTGACCAGATTCGGGGGACCAGGAACTGAATGCATAAAGTTAAACGCACATGAAGAGTGCCATGGTAACCGTGATTTCATTGGTCAGGTGGCAAGGATTGTGGACAGTATTTGTCCACCGTGCAGACAATTAGCAGCTTAGAATGTGACACATTCTCAAGTCTCACCAGAATGTGAGTTGGGGTAACGGCTGATAATTTTGATTGGCAGGGAAGTATTCGGACGTGATTAGACGTGTCGCCTCATTAACAATAAAGACAGAGGAAAATAAGTATTTGAAAGGTTGATCGAGATAGTGGTGTGCTCAACAATTCAGTGTGATTACAAATCACTCCTTCTTTAGTACTGAACGGAAGCAGCAATAATCGATTGGGCGTATGGAGGTAAGGTAAACCTCAATCGATTTCTTAGGCGACTTTCTATTTGTTCAAGTCATCAGCTACCCCAATGGCGCCAGATTTGTCGACATCGTTCATGTGCGTTGATTCTCGAGGACACTTCTCCTTTTCACTCAATCGAAGGACGTCAGAAGTCAATACAGTCCTTGATTGCACTCAAACTAGTGGTGATCCGCACGTATCTGGAGTCTAGTCCACATGCCCCCCACAAACTAAACCCTGATCCCAAGATAGTCGTACATATTTGGCAATTTTCAAGACTAGTTATTCAAAATCAAAGCAACTACCGTCGTCGTTGATGGCAGAGCGCAATAATCGTCTCAACACCTGTGTTTAGGAACATAAAATCTCTTTCGTCGACAACAGAGGTAGGTAAATCAAATCACGTTCAGTGAAAATACATAATCTAACATTCAGATTGCGTTTTAAATTCTGTCAAATGGTATCTTTGATTCTCATAGTTAGGAGTTTGGATGTTTGCTGTTAAACAACTCATGTAAGTAACTGCAATTACGGTTTACTTCTTTTAACACTGATTTCCTCCAATAGAATCTTTAATTTTTCCTCTGCAAGGCAGCGAAAGCAGAGATGATTGGCTGAGGAAAAAAACGCCTAACTTACACATCGTGTTAAACAAGTCGCACTAAGTCTGTTCCTTGTACGTCTAAAATTAACCTCAACGCCATGGATGACAGATGAGCTTTTTTTTCAATTTCTGATTACGTTAACGTGGCGAACAATAAAACGCAATGCAGCATTCTCAAACACTGCCATATGTAGTCTTGGTCGTTTGGAGCCAGACAAGCGAACAATGCTCATTACCAACAAGCCGTCTGATTGGTTCATCCAGCCTACACCATCGACGCTTGATTGTCTGGCCTCACACGACTTGCGATCAACTGAGTGAAAGAACAAGACTGTGTTGTCAACAACGACCGTCTTAAAGCCATCGGCGACGAAGGAGGAAAGGCCAGATCGATACCCGGTAATCGACCATCTGCAGCCAATCGCATCTGACCTCGATTGATTCAGGTTACAGGCGCGTTGGATACGACCTTGACCTTTGGTGGGAGTGAGTCCACCGACGCGCCAATTCAACTACGAGAAACCGACAAATTCTTGCGAAAGATGCTCATATTGTGTGTCAGCGAGAGGGTGTTTACGACCACCTGCAAGCCTGCATTTTCCCCGGGAGGATGTTGTGATGAAACAAAGTGACCACGTAAACAATGCATGTCAAGTGGGCGTGGTTTGAAAAATTTCGCACTACCAAACCACTACGCACCAGCATCCTTTGACTCTGCAAATACAAGAAACCACCTTGCAATCAGCGCTGCTGACTCAGCAAAGTATGGAGTTGGGCTGAATTGGAAAAATGCCACTAGCCTGAAACCTCACTTTGTGCAAATCTGAATGAATTCACAGCGCCCAAACAAAGCACATGATTTTGCTATTCAATTTCAAGTGAGACAGTGAAATTAGTTACAAAATGCTCAAAACACCGGAACTTGAATGCTTCACTTTTGTTGGATTAATCCGATTTAAATTTCCCTCTTCAATAAATGCAGTTATTTTAAACAAACACATATTTTGCTCAAACCCAAAGAAGGCATCGATTTGTAGAGGCAGGGATAGTTTAAAGTCCGCGTGAGAGTCAAGCAATAGCCGTCGGAATTCGGCGGGACTGCAAAATTTCATCAGTTGTAACAATTTTTTGTTATTCTTTTATTCACCCAAAGATAGCACATGCGAAACGTCGTGCTCACGGCCGAAATAGGGCGCATTCCCAGGGCGAAAAATAATTGATGTCGAATCGCGAACAAAGGTGGCGCCAAGTTCCTGAGAACGCGGGATAATTCGAATGGCCACCAGTATTTTCGGTAGATTTAAACAATTTTACAGAATTCAGACTTGTGCGGTCCGCCTTTTAGAGTGGGACAGCATTACACAACTCTGGTTTCAACAATACGCACCATATTCCTTGGTTTTGGCTGTTGTCTCTGCTTGGATACCAGCACCAGTTTCCGAGACAGCAGCCAACCGAAACTCGTACCGCGTATTGGGTAGAAGGTCGGTGACGAGGTAGCTACTGCTGCTCGGTTCGATGAAGACCTGACGCGAGGTCGAGTCGAAATTGCCTTCACCGTCCAATGGCGTCACGAGGAGCTCGTATTTGACCAATGGCGGTTGACGGTTAGGGGTTTCGGGTGTGTCCCAATGCAGCGACACCTCGTGGGCCGACTTGGACACTGATTTAAAATTCACTGGAGGTGGAAGAGCTGAAAGGAGATGCAGAATACCTACAGTATGTACATGAGTTTTTTTCTTGTCAAATGTCTGCCATTTTCAAGGACGCTGGCGTGGTGTTCTAACATTGGCCCGTGCGCTGCCAATCAAATCTCACAACCTGTTCGAATGAAATCCAATTCAAACACGCATTTGTAGTTAGCCAGAGCGGAACCACGTCTAGTTTTAAAATAACTCGATTCAATGGGTATTCACTCGACGCCGACATAGTCGCGTAAATCCTTTTCAGTCCCGAACTAAACTTGTTTCTGAATCCATTTAGGAATTAAACATGCAGCTGGCTGTTCTTAAAAGTTTCCTGTACACCGGAGACAACTCGAATTTGCCACACTTGTCAACGTCCGTGTTTTTGCCGGCAGCGATATCATCACAGTCAAGTGACATCTGGCACGTAGTGGCAAATTTGTTTACTGCGGCGGTTGGCGTCCTGAGTGCTATTCCGTATTTGGATCTCATTGCAACAGTCTGATAGGGCAATAATGTTGCACTGGTTATTGAATTAATTTACCAGCACTCAAGATCTGACCAATCACAGTCATACTTCGTTTGTCAGCCAATGATAGCTGCTGGGAAATCTGAGCTGACCATGCGATCAATGAAGATGATTGGTGAAACTACAATGCATCTGATTACCGCCAATTTTGGTGATATTAAGTCGAAGTAAATTGTGATTGGATAAGCGAATGAATTCTAACCCACGCTGAGGGTTATAAAAGTAGCACAAACGTAGTAGAAGAATCACCTCCAGGTCGGACAATGACGCGGTAGGGCGAGGAGGTGGGGCCGTCGCCCTTGATATTGGAGGCGCTCACTCGAATGTAATAGGTTGCATTCGATCGTAGGTGTGTTATCAGCGTCAGAGTGGACGTACTGCCGGCGGCATCTGATTGGCTCAGAGCGTAGTCCACTTGAACCAGTTTGATATTCCACTCAGCCAATGGCCGCTTCGGATCGTCAGTGTAGTACACGCGGTACATCTACAACACAACAGCAAAACACCACTTAACTTTAACGCACACGCCTGTGTTTACAGCGATTTATCGTCGCGAAAACCCCCGGGTTGTGAAGATTTTGTCCGATTCGCATGACAAAAGGCAATTTTTCGGGGGACCGTTTGACAAACTGTGGTTTTTTTGTGGCGCGTGTTTGAGTACGTGTGTTGTTTTTATCGTTATCTACGCCGGCAGGAAGTTGGAGGACAATGAGCGTTACCTGGTCAACTGGTGCAGACCAATAACCAAAACAGAGAACACCTTAGTGCCAAGAGAGAAGCAAGAAAAGAAAAATGCAGGCGTTCCGCTTCGTCTAACTGGGATATGAACGCTGTGTTTTCACAACGAGAACAAAGGCAACAGAAAAAACATCTGCTACGACCATGCAAACACGACATGTTGAACTTTACGTCTGGTAATAAGTAATAGATCTTTAGTGAATTCGGACTGGAACACGATGGCGAGACGGCTGAAC
The DNA here is from genome assembly GCA_900604375.1 of Mesocestoides corti. NCBI lineage: Eukaryota > Metazoa > Platyhelminthes > Cestoda > Cyclophyllidea > Mesocestoididae > Mesocestoides > Mesocestoides corti. The sequence continues at coordinate 28,627 of UXSR01005475.1, forward strand.
CTCTCCCACCGAACATTTCACCCCGATGGAATTGTTGTGAGTCGTGTTTATTCACACCCCTTAATCCGGTCGCTCCACCCTACGACACAGGGTTCCCCCTTTCGCAGCATGTCAACAGCATGCGAATCCTCACCTCCCCCCTCATTCCCACGAGTAGTTACCTTGGATTATCCTCACACCTAGGTCTCGATGTTAGCGCATCTATGACTCACACATCTGAGGTATAAATACACACGCGCAAACGCCACACACGACACCAACGTGTTTGAGCTCTGAAGTAAACTGTTGTGTCCCCGTCCTCTCAGGTCTTTTTCCTTCATCGTAGGTATCAGGGAAGCGTAATCGGGCCAAGGTTAATTCCGTGGCCCCGGCGTGGTTCAAGACCACATGCTGGGGCCCACAACAAAATGCCTAAAATGTGATCTGGTTGGTCTTGAAGCTACTGACTCTCTAGCCCCTTTAGACAATTAAGAGCAGAAGGTAGCTCATTTTGCCACTCCAGTGGATTACTATCTTTGAATCTCGCAAAAAAAAGAGGCAGTATTCACTGTTAAAGTTGTGATCGGTGAGATTATCCATAAAGAGGTGACAAGAATTGGAAGTGTACAAACGATGACAGTGTCAATTGCTCCTCAAAATAGCGAACGGTGTAACGTCATTGGTTTACCCGCGGTGGAACAGCTTCAAACAATTGGTCACTTGACAGGCGGAAGGTCAAACCATGACGTAGGTCATGGTTGAAGGGCGAGGCACAACCGTTTACTGGGTAGCTCAACGAAGCTGTGGTGTGTCGTGTGCGTGCGTTGAAGGTAGTGAATGACTAAGACAGTCTTCTTGAACTAGCAAAAATCCAAGCATCTGAATAGCCACGCGCTCATGTCAAGCGGTGAATGAGACTACGACGACAGGGTTAAGGGACATGAATCAGCGCTAATCATTGGGGTATATTGCTGGACGTTATTCCTAGCCAATTCAGGATGTACTGGGTTGGAAAAAAACTACACACATCGTGAATTGTCACATGGACGCGTCAGAATTGGCCATATAGAGAAAAGAGTCGATTAACTCCCATCTACTGGGGTCTTGCTGTCACTTTTGTAGGATTACTAGGATGTTGTGTTGTTCGATATGCTTCCACACAACCAACCAATCAAATTTGATGTTTACTATCACCACATAATGATTCAAGATTACGAAACGTTTAGAAATGGGGGTAAATTGGTAAAGAAATTCGATATCCTGCTCCACTAAGGCGGTACATGGCCAAACCCAGCGTTGCTAACTCGTGAAAAAAAATTACTTTGACTCTGAATCATCTAAATAGCTCTGACTTCACCAATTGTTTCGAGGTCTAAACGGAAAAGCCTCCCGTGATGATGATGATGATTGTACTTTTGCTAGTTCACCGAACTCTATTGGCCCAAAAACCTCCAATCGTTAACCTTTTCTTCCGTTTCTTGCCGCAACACACACTTTAGCGCCGGTAGCGTGTTTTTTAGTAGAGAGGTGACTTGTTTATGAGGCCTAATGGCGTCTTGGGTAGTCCAGACACGTGCATTATTCAACGAGGCCAATCCTCCTCTTCTGGTGTGGGGTGCGCAGAATGTAAGTAAAGTAGATTGGCTTATCATCATCGTAGGTGTGTTTTTTTCAATCTGTGTGGCTCATTTCCCCTTAGGAGGTTGCTAGGAGTGATTTTCGGCTTAGCGGATGCAATATCAGTGGCCAAGTCCGCACCAGTAATCTTACACGAGTTATCCAATGTGTTTGAGGTCTTGCATTGGAAGGGAGAGATAAATTTGTTAGCGTGACAAATGCTACAAGCAAATGTCACCATGGAAATCACATAGCCCCTAACTGAAGGTCATCAAAATGCAGAAATTGTCTTTCTGCTAAGAACTATGCAAGGAAGAGTATCGCAAGGTCAATAACACCAAATGCTCACCGTCGGCTACTCAGAAAACGGTTACCATGCTCTTCGACAGTCGGCCAATCAGCTTCAAGGGCTAACTCCAATAACCAATCAACAATTGATTTTACCAAGATACTTAAAGTTCCTACCGTTATTGGACCGTTGGAGTGGAGAGGCTGGTCCCAGGACACGGAGACAGCGACGTTCGAGATTGCTGACGCCTGAACATTCAAAGGTGACGACGACGGAGCTACAAGCGAAAGTGGAAGCCTTCAAACCAGTTTACACACTTTCAATGACATTTTCAGGGGGGGGGGTGACTCATCCCTGGTAGTTTAATTTGTAAAATTTATTAGTAAACTAGAAGTAATGGAAGTGTACCTGCTTGGTCGGTGGTGAGATGAATGGGTTGCGTGGAAGTCGAAACGTCCCCATTTGCACCAATCGATCGACACCAAGCGGTGTAGTTGGTGTAGGGCTTCAGGCCTGTGAGTTGGCATTTAACTTCTTTGAGTCCATTCTCGATCTCGGAGACTGGAATCACTCGGAATTGCAGGCCGACCTACAGCAGGAATGATTAACCCAGTAAAATGAGGCAATGATTCTCATTGGTGGATTCCCTGACCTAAGTCAACCAATCACAGACCAGTCTCTCTCTGGGCTTCAAGAAATTTTGCCCACGAAGTCGTCTCTTTTGTGCTTTGGAGGTCCTGATTTTCAAATGCTCGAAGTTTTAACCAGTTTGAGCCATCAAATTAGCACACCACGTTTTTTTGCGTTTATGGAAAACGTCTTCACGCCTCAACTAATCGAATTTGAGCAGTAGGAAACATCCAGGGACTTTCTTAAGATCTAACGCAAGAACGCTGCACAATTTCTTCACATCACACCGATTGCATTGCTGAAATCAAGGTCCCACGATTTGGCAACTGTTGTCTGAAAATTTGCTCCTTTTCCCCTCGTCACCACCGCCATCATCATCATCATCATCCGACAACGACGACGACTGAGGTTGAAATTCGATCTGACGTTTGGCAAAAGTAGTTTTAGTAACCACTAGAAACCATGGGAATGCCAGCTACTTTTCAGTCGGTTTGTTTACTTCTTTGGAGAAATTTGACAGTGACAATTAATTACACGCAGTCACACTTGCGCAAGTATTAGCCCAGGCCGTTTTAAGTTGGTACATTGCAATTTCACGTAAGGGAGTCTACATCAAGGCACCAACCAACCCACGTCACTTGAATCCACGGAACCGGCCGCATCACGGAATCTTATATTTCTCAGGCCGAACACTCTACACTCATACGTGCAAAAACAGGAAGACGGCAGGTCATTTGCCAAAAATTAATATTAATTGATAGTCTCGGCACTTATTGGACATGCCAGTTTCAATAAGCTGTCATTTCGCGCCACCGGGGATTTTAAACCCAACAGCAAACGAAAATAAACAAGTAGCATTTATTCTGGCCTGGGGTAATCAGTGAGTTTAGTTAAACAAATCTGTAAGTACAACAGCCACCAACCAACAGGGTTATGGCCAATTTGGTTAGATTAAAATGTGTGGGAAGATTTAAATTGCCGCGCCAGGTAATCTAATGCAGATATTTGGTGTGTGTGTGTGTGTGTGTGTGTGTGTGTGTGTGGTCAAATGGCGATGTTTGAGAGAGGAGAAAAAGTGTCATACTATGTGTTAAAAATAAAAGCACTTTTCTCGCATACAGATTCACTCTCTGAAAATATCAGACGCTGAATAATTTATAACTTAGGAAACTCATGAAAATGACATCAATTTGAGCATAAAAGTAAAAATAGGAATCCTGGTAAAACACAAAAAACAACTTTTACCAAGCAGATCGGGGAAAAATTAACGGATTTTCGTTGGATCATGCACATTTTTCACACTAGATAGCTGCTACTACAACGACGCATAACTCAGAAGTAATGAGGGTGAGGAGTTGTGAAAAGGAGAAGAAGAATAATCCTGATTTACCTGACTGAGTTCTGAATTCTTTTCGAGACCTAACGCTGGCAAATGAGGCGGAAAGAGGCTCGTGGAGATGCGTTGGATGGCGGTGGCGATTTCCGGTGACAAAGAGACAAGGTAATCGGCCAGAAAGTATCGGCTTTCGATCCACTGCACAAGGTAAGCTGAGACCTGGGGTGCAGGCCGGTGAGTTGTCGGCCGGTTGAACTCGAAGGTGACCTCGCCAGGCCGATTTTGCGGTAGAAATCGCGGTTGTTCGGGCGGTGGTGGTAGTTCTGTGAATGGGAAAAAAACGAGAACCGCCGTGATTGGAAATTTGCACAGCCCGGAGGGGGGGGGGTGTGAAATCTGGGTGTTTGGCGGAAGAACAGAGTGATTTATCGCGTGATCTCAACTAGTGAGAGCTTTGAAGTCGCAAGAGAACCGGATTTTGCATATCGCGATTGCCTACCTTTGACGACGATGGAGACAGGGTACTCCACTTGACCCATCATCGACGACGCGATGCAACTCACGTTCATCGACTGGGTGACGTTGGAGAGTGCCAGACGAGCCGTGCCCGGTGGTTGTCGGTCGAGCATGTGGCGGTAGAGTTGGTTTGGTCCCTCGAACCAAGCCACGTTCGGCACTGGCACGCCAACTGCCGTGCAGCTAAGAGCAAGCCGACTGCCTGGAGCCACTACCTGCTGCGGTGCTGGCACAGACGTGAAGTGCGGACGGAATCTTTCGGCTAGAATCGCGGACATGGTGGAAGCAAAAGAGGCAGCGCGTTAATTATTCCAACAGGCGAACTCGTCAAGTGGGTCTACGTCCGGGATGCGTGCGATTCCAAGCAGAAACCAGTGGTAAGGGTGAGTCCACAATACCGTTCCTACTTCGATATCGCGGTTTCAAACCAGACGGGTGAAGAAATTGGCTCGTGTGAAGCATGCAAGCTATTGCGCCAAGAGTCCAGTCCTTATCGAGAGCAAAGGCAAGCTAGCAAGCCGCACAACCACGTGCAAAATGAAGTGGGAACAAACCAGCCTCGATTGTACCCCAACCAGGAGTTGAATTAAAAGCACAAAGAAACCTACTTTTGAG